>JAADVW010000159.1:0-55621 GCA_023335875.1 Elongisporangium prolatum | reverse complement strand
CGGTGCTTGAGCTGCCGCTGGAGGTTGAGCTGTCAGTCGTCGTAGTCGAGGAGCCAGCAGTGGTGGTCGAGTCGGAGGACGAGTCTGTGGCCACTTCACCGGTCGAAGCGTCCGATCCGGAGCTCATGGTCACAGCCGAGTTCATGGAGCTGTCACCAGAGCTCATGGTGGTGGTGACGGCAGCGCTGCCGGTAGAGGACTGGGCAAGCGTGGGGTTGGTCAGAGCCGCGACAGCGAGAGCAAGCACAAGCAGAGGCGAGGTGAAGAACTTCATGGTGTAGTGAGGTTGCTTGCGAATTGGATAATGAGCTCGTGAAGGAGGCATGATCTTGATCTCATCGCAAGCCTCCTATGCGTGAGGTTGATGAACAAAATAAGAAGAAAGAGAGACGGGAGACTAGAAGGATAGAAGAAGCAAACTCCGAGGCATGCGGTGCAGCACAGCAACAGACGATCTGCACTCTGAACCCCTTCCTAATAATACAATTAAACAAGGTTATCAGATTATGAGGCATAATACTTTTAATTGATTTATTCTCAATATCATGTGTACCTTTGCAAGTTTAGAGGATATCAATTGACAAAGGATTAGTCTTTTCCAGTGCGTGCGTGTTGCGCCAGGCCAATGGCTTCGTTTCGGACGGACATTCAGCCCTTCGTCTGGTCGCACCTGAGCAAAAAGAGCAGTGCTTGACGCAGAAAGCACCTACAATGATCCACCAGACTCTTCTTCGCAGCTCCGTGAGGCCCTGGGACATGCGTGTGACTACTTCCGTATCAAGCGACAGTTTCCAGCAAATGGAGCAGGCATTACTGTTATTGGTTGCCGAGCTCTGGGGTTTCTGTCATGGCTGACTCCTGGTTTTTAGTAAGCTTATTCTGATGCGGCTGCTGCGTTTTAGTCACGCAAAGGGATGGCTGAATGTTTGCATGGCTGTTTCCAGAAGGTATTTAGCTGTGGATTGATCTCCCGAAGGTGGAGAAAGATCGAAAAAACTCCCAGCAATGCTGGGTGCGTCAGGGATGGGCAGGAAAACAGTTCAAATTGGTGTACAACACTTAAACGTAATGCATATTAGTGCATTACATAAATCTAGGATATAATAGTAGTTTAGCGTGAACCACATTGTCTATTGCGTAATTGCTGGAATTATGTGTAGTACGCTATTTTTGTGACCCAAGCCCATTTAAAAAGCCAAACATGCAGCCGGAGGAACAGGCTCTAGAAATCGATGCGCTGGTGCAGCAGAACCTGAGCACGCGGCGCGAGGTGGAATCGTGGATCGTTGGACAGAAGGAGAAGATCCTGCAGGACAAGCAGGAGCACGCCTATCTGGCCCAGGAGCATGCGCGTCAGACTCATGAAGCTCAGCACTCACGAGACCAGCTGCAGCATCAGCACCAGCAGCTCGCTTCCAGTACGCGTCCGTCTTTGGTTCTGACGTAATGCGTGGTTTCCATACTAATTGTGGCTGTTATTGGCAGACTCTTATGAGAAGGAGAACACTATCAACGCCCATGAGGTCGAGATCGAAGTAATGGAGGTACAGTAAAACGCTCGCCGTGATATCGTGATCCCATTCTGACGGACAGCGATTGTGTGGCCAGTCGGAGAAAGTGAAGAAGGAGCCGATTCTGCAAGAACTCTTCCAGCGCCACCAACACGAAGGCGCCAGACTCAAAGAGCTCATGGCAGGTACTATGTGTCCTGGTTATCGACCTGAGAGTGTGCCAGTATGACTAATGAATCGCTCGTACTACAGAATCGGAGCAGCTACAAGCCACTCAGGAGCAAATGCTGACGGAGCTGAAGCAGGGTCTGGCTGTCTACCAGCGTCTTGGTTTGTTCTTCGAGCAAACGGCGGCCGGTATGAGAAAGTTTGTTGGTCTACTTCTTCTTGAGCTAACGAGTTCGTGGCACGGCAGCGGACGTTATCACAGTCAAGTTCACGCAGATCGACCGATCGGATCGCAATCGCGTCTTCAGCTTCCGGATCCGCATTCACCCCGAGACAGACCGCTTCATTGGTGAATCTCCTCTTCGTGTCTTTCTCTGGCAATTTTATACTCGAATCTGACAACGTGTTCTGTCTAATGCAGTGGACGAGTGTCTTCCTTCCGTCGCATCGCTCCCTGAGCTCGTTGAGGACCTGAACCAGAGCGGTAATTTGTCATTCTTCCTTCGCGCCATGCGTCGCGAGTTTAAATGGCTTTTATAAATTTCCAGTCTTTCCAAGTGCTTGCGTGTCAAATGCGACGGCGCTTGGTCTGGTCGATGGGCTTTGTCGAGCCCTTCGGCTGGCCGTCTTTCGGCGGTAGTCGAGGGCCAATAAATGCTTCCTGTACACTATTGCGGTTGACCTTACTGTGATGCAATGCACGTTTTGCCAGAACTAAAGATTTTGCTGATCGCGACGCAGGAGCCCGGCCAATCGATGGTGGTGGTGGTGCATGTTGCGCGGTCTTTGGAACGTGAGCTCTCCCCTGAACGAGCTCTCGTCTCTGCCTCAGCTTAAGTGCCGTATCGGCCTTGGACTCGTGCTCTGGGCAGTAGACGACCTGCAGTATACTACCGAAGAATGGTTTCTGAGCGGCCTTGGTCTTCGCGTGACGAGCGTTGTTGACGGTCTCGTACTGCACCCACACAACCTGCGTGAAGGACTCGGCCAGCGGATCGTTCTCCACCACACGATGCGCCTGGATGGTGCCGTAGAGACTCAGTCGCTTGAGCAGGTCTTGAGTCACACCCAGCGCTGGGACGTTGCGCACCAGCACGTAGCGAGACTCATGGTGCACAGTGAATACCCGAACGCTGCGCTCCTCAAATGTACGACCCCACGCCATCCCGATTGACAGTGTTCAGCACTTTGCAAAAATACCAGATTGGTATGGGTATAATAATAATTACTGGTAAAAATGCATGGGCAAAAACGAGTAGCTCCCCAAAAATCGACGAATGCGCATTCTCATGCTGAGAAGGGGTTCCAATCCGCCGCGATCTGCTCCTGTTCCTGCGCCGTGGAGCGTGGGATCTCTTCCTCTTCGTCAAAGGGATTCGAGGTCCGTCTCATGGTTAGCTGCACTTGCGAGGACCGAAGCGACTGGCCCGTGTAAACGTCGTCCACTTCCCCATACACGTCGTCGTAGACGTACTCGTCGCTGAGCGCATCGTTCGAGCGAGCAGCTTCCGATTCAGCGCCTGCAGTATCGGTATCTTTAACCTGCACGTCTTGCATGGACCGCCGTAGAGCCTCCATAAGCATGAGCTCTTCCAGTCGAGCGGCATCGGCTGCCGAAGCCAGGAAGTGCATGTTGTAGGGGCCAAGGGCGTTGGTGGACGGAATACTTGTCCGGATCGGGCGCGAAGAGATGTTGAGCTGAGTGCGAAGGTCTTCGCGAATGCGATGCCGGTCTTCCACGGACGCGTAGTGATGCGACAACGTCGAATCGTCCGCGGCGGCTGCAGTCGCTTGAGCCATGTGTCTTGGGATTTCCAGAGCGCTACTGTGACGACGACGATCGGCCACAGGAGGCGTCGGGCGCTATATGACCATCAGCATTAGTCAATAAGCGCATTCACGTGTGGAGTTCGCAGTCGTCCTACCTGTTCCGAGTAGATGGAAGAGATCTGGATCACAGACGGCGCAGCGTATTTGACTGTGAAGCCGTCCTGGTTGCAAAATGGACAGCTACAACAACAGATGATCGCTGTAAGAGTCTATGTCAAGATCCACGTGTGCGCCTCGCAGTTGTACCAAATGCTCTTCTTGGGCGGCTTCATCTGCAGAAAGCACTCTGAACAAATGGGTTTCTTGCAACAGGCGGACGAGTTTAGATTGCCTGGATAGAACTACATACGCGAAGTGAGCGCACGCCGACCACGATCGAGGCTGGAAGCTGTACCATGAAGCAAATGGGGCACTCCTGTGTGAAACAGCTCTCCTTCGCGTCTTTGCCAGGGAATCGAGGCGCGATCTTCCGGTCCACAATCAGACGCCGCGCACTCTTGACGTCCCAAGGGCAGGTCGGGTAGAGCCTAGAGACCAACACCACATCAGCATTTGGCTCTGCACACATCCACGCCTTCCCGCCAACCGCCCAGTATCGCATGCAGGACACCCACCCAGTCGGTTGCGTGAACTTCTCAAGCTCGCGTGTCGCAGAAGGTTTCTTGGACGGTGAGTTGCCCATGTTCCAGGTCTTTGCGGCCTCTCGCTCGTGCGGATGGCAGACGCTTTGGCTCTGACAGAGATCGAGACGACTGGTCTCCTGATCGTCTTCTTCACCTGATCGGCAAGGGCACTCGGCCGCCAAAGGGGTTCTGTTAGTTAACCGCCTCGAGGAGGATGTGGCAGTTGTGCTGACCCGGTTACGTCAAGGTACAACCCACAGGTTTTTCTCGTTTCATGCTGGGTCTATGATGTTAACCACGGATTTAGCCACCGGTTGGACTGGGTTTTTGCCATGTGGCTCCACCTATGTTCACAGAGCGACAGGGTGGGCGACTGAAGTAACACTGAAAATTACGGTAATTTATTGAATATTCCCAAACATCAACAACGTCTCAAGTTCTCAGAAACGGCAGTATCGGCCTCTGATTGGCTCATGATATTATTGTTTTCAGCCAATCACTGACGACAGGCTGATTGGGCGCTTCAAGTGTCCACATACTCGACATATGCGTGGTCCACGTCCCTCCACTGCTTGTCTTCCTCGGTCCACGGCTCAGTGCCTGCGATCTTCTCGCCGATCGTATGCTTCATAAAGTACTGGAGAACAGGGCGGCCCACCATGAGCTCGATGGTGGCAGCGTTGGCACCCAGATGCGTCAGCGCCTTGCGCACACGAAAGCTAGTGGCCCGCTCCAGATCACATGGGAGCACGCCAGTGTCCTCCACAATGATAGCTGTTTTGGACAACTGCCGCCCCAGATGCTTCATCACCATGGCAGCCTGCGTCGGGCGGCAGACTGTGATACAGCCGAAGCCCTCGCTGAGCAAGGCCGAATGGCTGAGCTTCACGACCGTGTTGCAGCCGCACACGTACATGAGCTGGAATTTGAACTGGGGGAAATGGGACTCGCACATCTCGCGCACGTGATTCAGAGTGCTCAAATAGTCCAACACGCGCCGTCGTGTGATCTCCCACTTGTCGACCTCGATCCAGGAGCTTGAAGCCACGGCGGTCTCGATGATGCCCAACCGATGCCGTTTGGTGATCATCTCGTGTGGCTTGCGTCGGTTTTTTACGCGGACGTATGTGTCGTGCGAGGGAGAGATGAACGCGCCAACTACGGGGAACTTGTAATTGGACTCGACGTATTGCCTAGCGACGTAGAACGCGCGGATGTGCAGCATGTGAATCGGGTTGTATGCTCCGCTCGAGATGAGAACGATGACCTCGGGCTTGGGTAGAGGGCCACCATTGGCGACGTGGCTGTGATGTAGATGCTCAAGATTCCGGGCAATCTTCTGCAGCGGATACTGAATCGTCCATACGGGAGGAGCCCGAGGAGATGCCATCAGGCGGCGATGCGAGCGCTGCTTCCCTGGAGAGCCGTTCTCGAGCAGGTCTTTGAGTCGATTGCAGATCACCATTGCAGACTCTTCGTGCTCCAAATCGGTCAGGAAAGCGATGACATCTCCAACTTCTGCGTCCACAAGCTTCTTGAGTAGGACTAACTGGTGATAAAGAGGTACAAAGTCAGAAGAGCGGAGCCTATTTTCTTGTGCAACCACTTACGTCGTCTTCTGGAACAGTCACTATGGTACTCATGCGCTTGAGAATCTGGTACAGTCGATTTCGTTTGGAGACAGCGAAGACAGTCTCTCCATCGGCCAGAAGAGAGATCTTGGTCTGTTCTCGTGGAGGTGATGGCGTGAGCGTCGAGTGGCTCTGCGACTGACTGTGTCCCGTTGCGACATTTACCGTTGCAATCTCCTCTAGCATTGAGATAGAGAAGGAAACTCGCATCGGTGGTATATTTCCTGCAGACGCTGTTGATTTCCGAGTCTCAGTTGCAGTCGCCACGCTGTCAACCGGAGTGACTGGTTCGCTCAACGGCGGAAGGCGTTTCGTGCTGCTCCTTTGAGGAGATGCGAGCGCTGCGTCCATCGTGTCATTTTGCGCCAGCTTGAGCTCCAGTTCTTGTACTCTCGTGCGCAGAGCGTCCAGTTCAGCGGCACTTTTGGCGAAGGATCGTGGTGTAAGCGATAGATAAATTGGGTCTTCACCCAATGGAAAGATCTGTCGGTCGTTCGTGGCCAGGCCGTCAGCAGGAGTAGAGCTGCAAGGCATTAGAGCTGGAACCGCTGGTCGCAATGTAGGGATGGCGCCACTGGAGCTGTTGCCGCCCAGCCTTCTCTTCATGGCAATGGCTCCAAAGGCAGTATGGCTGTCATCGCGTCGTCTATTTATAATTTTGCTTCAAGATCACATTTCAGCCAATCAACAACCGTAATGAAAAGATGTACCCATTCCTTGGTCTCTTATCTCGGCGTATCAGCCGTGTCCACAGCGATCTCGCTGTAGCTGCCGGACGTCTTCCGCTGCCTCATGTTCTGGATGCGGCGTTCAGGGTCGTCTCGCGAAAGCGATTCCTCCTCATGCGAGCGGCCGCGACGCAGCAGTTGCTTTAGGCGTCGCATCAGTCTAGCTCCTGCCGATTCAGTTTCCGAATCGCTATTGCGGCGTCCATTACTGGATTGGCTCGCCTTCTTCTGCTCATTGCGGTAGCGCAAGCCTTTTTGTGTGAGATGAATATCACCAAAGAGCACCCACTGCTCCACAACGGCATGACTGGTGATCCAGCCTTCGCTTGTACGCGTCAATGGCACTGGCACAGCTCCTCCGCGGGTCGCCATGAGCTCTTGCACGTGATGTCGTCCAACGATATAGATCGCCACGCTGGCGCATACGAGACCGAAGAACATCAATGCCGACGGGAAGGCGATCGTGCCCCAATGGTAGTTCATGTGCTCCAGCAGCATGAGCTCGCCGGCACAGCCAGGGATCAAGGCCAGCGAATAGAGCACACTGGCGCCCAATTGCCACCGCGTCAAGCGATAGATCCCCGTGAACTCATAGTAGAGCACCACGCAGAGCGCCAGTGCCAGCAGCGCTTCGAGGGTAAACAGCGGCGCAAATACGGTCCACCATGAAAGCGGGAAGGTCGAGACTCCTTCCGCGACGCTGTAACGCTCGACGTTCGTCTGGTACGCCAACAGTAGCGTGAAGACGAAGCTGAGCACCCAGCACACGCCTGGCACTGTGCTGTCGGACCGGCATAGTAAATACCGGATGATGCAGGCGACTTGAATGACCATCCATGGCGCAAAGCACAGGTACAGATTTGTTCGAGAGTCTTGCAAACGGGCGCAAAAGGCCAATTCGCTCCAGAGCAGCAGCACGGACAGCGGGAACGTGACGGCGTAGAACGTGATGATGCGGCGCAGCAGAGGCAACAGTGGCTCGTTGGACATTGTCTCGACTTCAGCCCACTTGCGCAGCTCCTTGGCGTAGCGAATGGACGAGATGTGCGCCACGAGGATGCAGATGTTCGCGATCCAGAACGGCATGAAGATGAGCCACCAGTTGATGTGCGAACCAAGGATCCCTTCGACATTGAGCGACACGAGAGCCACGCCGATCACACAGCACAGAGCGTACATGAGCACGCCATTGAGTAGTGCACCCAGCGACTTCTCCGCGTAGACAATGGGCCGGAACATGCCGAATTGCTCCGAAGAGTGCGTGTCGTCATACGTCTGCTGGTAGCCGCCCAGCGGCATTGACATGTACGAGCCCTCGTAGGACGAGGACGCGCCCACGGCTCCCAGTGCCCGAAGCAGCGGCGACTGCTCGCTGAGCACCGCTCCAGGATCACCGTTGTTGGGCGAGAGCTGGTGGTCTCTCTGGCCGTTCGAGCGCGAGCCGAAGAGCATAGACGCCATGCTTCGTTCTTCTCCCCAGGAATGGTCCGACCACAAACGAGGGCATCTGGAAGTTATTTAACCCGTATCAGACGAGGCGAAAGAGACGACGTGTGATTTCATTTATGCAATGTATGTGGTTATGTGCAGACCTCGTTGAATGTGGGAAAAGTACCCCACATCCCACTTTTCCCATATCTTGGCGAGATGCAAAAATAGATCAAAGTGGGAAAACTGCTCTGAGGCTCATACGCTTTGTCTGGGATTTCCCTCATTCTCGCACTCGTCTTTGAGCACAACCTCCGAACATGAAGCAGAGCACCATCGATGGCACGGCCTTGCCGCCGAAGAGTAAGAAGGGACTGAAGTTCATCAACTCTCATGCGTCTCGGTTCGGTCTCAAGATCGGCTCGATGAACCAAGAGACAGCCCTCGCGGAGAGCGTCGTGTGCCGCTTTTGCCTCGTGTTTGGCAAGGAAAACGCCGACAACGCAACTTCTAAGCCGCGTAAAAGAACCACCAACCCAAACCATTTTCCGTCGGTTCAGAACTGAGCTCTTTGAAGGCCACTTGACACGAATGCATCCTGCCAAATGGGCTGAGTACCAAGCTCTCACGTCGGCTGAGTCGCAGAACGAGTTCTTTTCTACTCCATGCATCCCGTACGTCGCAACCATGCGCGCCGCGTTTGAGAGCGAGGACGCCATCAATATTCAGATCAGCGCTTCAATCATCGAGACCTTTATCGGCGAGTTGCTGTTCCATCCCGATGACATCGAAGGCGTTCCACACGAACGTGCAATGGCGATATTTACCGTCGGTGAAGGACATTACAGCATCGACGAGAAGAATCCGTCTCGATTTCGCCTGTGTGTCAGGTTCATGAGTCGTGGTGCGTCCTTTCGCATGGCCGCTGCTCTGATGAACGACACAAAAGAAGAGACCGGCATTGGGCGCTATGCGGGTTGCACGGAGGCTCTCGCTGCCCGCTATGCCCGACTTGTGTGTGCTGCGTCACTCCAAGCACTGGCTACACACCTGGCAGGGGTCTGGATGTTTTCGATCGCGCTGGATTCCGCGACGAACCAAGCGAGGTCGTATGTCGACGTGAGATGCTGATTTTCCACGCACGGACGCTTGCACAATGTCCATCTACTCGCAATTCCGCTATATGATCGTCACACAGCAGCCAATACTTTGGTGCAGTCACGTAAATGCTCGACGCGATGCTACCGCAGTGGTCGAACAAGCTGCTTGGGGTGACTACGGATGGTGCAGCTACCATGGTGGGTAGAATTGGCGGTGTGAGCACGCTGCTCGAGAGGCGGCTACCTATCCCGTCACGCGTATGTGGTGTGGACTCTACCAACTCGACCTCAAGCCCCAAGATGTCTTCGTGAGTGCTCTTAGTGAGACCTACCTCGGTAATCTCACCGGACTAATAGGCTACTTGCGACGCCAGCAAAACCTGATCACGGAAATGCGATCTGCCTGCCCGAAAGTTGCTGCCACGAGATGGCTCTCAATGTACGGTGTGGCCAACTGGCTTTGCTCCAATGGATGTCAAATTCGAGCATACCTCGAAGACAACGCTGCTCCGTGTAGACCGAATCTCGTGTGGTGGATCTTTCTCTACGCACTTCGTAAGCTGGCGAGAGAAGCCAACGCTGTGTTTGTCTCTCTCCAAGGTCGAGCCACGCTAGTCCAGCAACAAAATGACCGCTTCGGCGGCTTGGTACGCCGTCTTTGCTCGATGTCGGGGGCTAAAGGACCATTGACTGGGAGTGAAATCGACACCTTTCCATCCGACAGCCACGAAATTATCGGCAAGTTTGTCATCTCACATGAGTTGACGTTCAAGTACATCGAGCAACTCGATCTGTGGGTGTTTAACAGTCTTGGCTCCCTTGACGACGCCCAGGCGGCATTCGTCACGAAAGCAGTCGGCAGGATGTTCGTCTTGGCAGCCAACAGCATCCACGATCTCGTTGAACGAGATCAAAACAGCGTCGTCCGACCATTAGTGACCCCGAGGAAGCTCGTGTGTACGCCGATGATGGCCTTTGTGGTGCTTCTAAACTCGCGTAGAGACCAGCTCATGCCCCGATTTGGCGAGGATGGCTTGCACAGGATCGTGGACGAGCTGAAAGAGCTATCTCGCGCGTACGACATCGACCACAGCTTCCGAACGGCTGTGGAAGAATTTGACGATAGATTGACTGACTTTGACGACATTTGGAGTGTTGGCGATGCTGCGACGAAGTATCCGACATTTGTCGAATTCTGTGGCGGTATGGCCACCGTATTCCCGAACACGTCCACTGTCGAGAGCGATTTTTCCGTCATCGGCTGCGAGAAGACAGACAAGCGTACGGTCCTCACTGATCTTTCACTCGAAGGTGTTCTACATTGCAAACAGTAGCAAGAACTCTTAGAGCTGTAGGCTCCGAGATGCACAGAGCATTTCTTAATGTTGACCACATCCCGCGTTTCCTTTCGTCCGCAGCGTCACTTTCTGGTCCAAAGTGGGATTTTGGGAAATTCCCACTTATACGTGGTCTGGTTATGTGGTACATCAAATCAAGATCTAATAGGTGGTACATACTATATTATACAGGTTATGATGTATAAAAGGAGGATACTGATTTTGGCTTCGGTTACGAGCGCTCAGAAGCGCCGATTGCGCGTAACGAGCGCACCACCTGCTGCTGATTGCGCCGCTCCTGGTCGATTTGGCTCTGGAGCTGCTGCGGCACAGCGACGCAGGGCAGACGGAAGCGGCCAGCGGATGGGTGGAGCTCGTGGTACAGTCGCGTATGGTGCGCTCGCACTTCGTCCTGCAGCGCCGTGTGGAACTGACTGAGTAGCTCCGTAGGCGATTCCTCTTCCGGTGGTTCGCATCGACTGCGACTGTGGCTGCTTTCGGGGTGTTCGTGGTGCTGCACAGCGAGGATGAAAACTTGAGGCAGCACGAGATCTTGAGCGACGTGTCTTTGTGCCATGTACACGTGGCCTCCGGTCTGCGTTCGTGTGTCCAGTGGCAGCTGCAGGAAAGCGGCTGCGCTGCCACGAGCTCTAGCTGCTAATGCCAGCATGGCGTCCAGAGACGTCAAACAGGGCGTCTCTGGATCGAATAACTCCGTGGTCTGTGCCACGCGCACGCGACAGAGTAGGAGGTTGTAGCTCGTGAGCATTGGCGCATCAGGTGGCACTGACGCATTGGCGGCCTCTTCGTGGGCGTCAGGAGTGCGCAGGATCTCTCCAGGGGTGCCTTTGTAGAAGCGCAAGGCAGCCACTGGACTTGAGAATAGAAACAACCATTCGATTTGCTCGGATGCGCTGTTAGCTGTGGAGCCAACCCCAGACTGGAGCAGAGCAATGACTTCGTCGTCATTTGCTACCAGATAGAGGAACAAGTCCTCACTCGCAGCAGCCGCCTTGGCTTCGAACGCGTTCGCTTGGTCCTGATGGTAGAACCGATACATTTGCAGTAATCGTACCGAGTTCTCGTGTGCAGCTGTACGGAACTGGGTTTGAATGAAGCGGTGGTCGGCTGTGTGCTCTGGCAAGTGCTGAAACGCGATCGTGGTCGGGAACATGCACTGCAGAGTCGCGATAGTGAGCGCTTGGTTCTGCTCTGCCAAAGCCTCTTGCTCCATGATCGTGTATTGACGCTCTTCGGCCAGCATCGCTTGGGTCTCTTGCTCGATCTGAGCATCCACTCGCTCACTGAATTGAACTCGAAGCTGCTCCACGCGATCCCGCAAGGCGCGCGTGTTCTTGACGCGAAGATGCTTCTGTCGCTGGTGTTCGTCAGCGATCTGCTGTCTCCCGTCGGTCACGCACTTCTCAACGTCATTGAGAGCTTGGATGAGCTCCTGTTGCAGCATTTGCGCATTGGAGAGACCGCGATCTTTGCGAGAGTTGATGGACCGCAACTCTTGCTCGTACGCGAGAGTGAGCTCAGCGATCTTGTCGTTAAATTCGAGCGCCTACAAATGAAGAGTCAGCTTCTACCCTGAAACATGACGATGCAAGATAAACGCACCTGCGTGAGAAAGAGATCTTCTGCTTGTACACGCTCGGTCTTGTCCACTGGCACGCCATCCAGCGTTCTAAGCTGCAGACAACAACGGACCAGTTGGTGGTGTCTATTGATTCGCCAGACAAATAGGACGACTATATACATGTTTCAGTGTCGCGATAGCGTACGATCGATAGTCTGGGTGGTTCACGAGCGGATTCGTTCCAAAATGGTCGTCTGCGAATGAGAGCGCGTGAATGCTGATGAGCCTGCGCAAGTGCTGCAATTTCGCAGAATAACAACACAATGAGTGTTCTTGTGGCCAATGTAGAGCCCTCGCTCTCAGCAGTTCACCTGAAACTCTTCAATGCTTTGGATGCGGTTCTGGGCTAAGCACAGCGTCTGGAGATTCACGAGGTCGCTTAATCCACTGCCATCGTCTGAAGCGAGAGAATCAATCTCATTGTCCTACGAGCGCATTGATTAGTATTAATTGGATCCAAAAGACTCACTGACACGCAACGACCTGCAGCCACAGCTCTCGCAAATCCGAACAATAGCCGAGCCCTTCTACGCGGAAAATGCGATTGCCAAAGAGCCAAAGCTTTTGAAGTCGCCTACATCTAAAGCTCATGTATCATTAGTGTTCACAACCAGAATGAACGGATGACTATCGAACCGCACTTCTCCAGTCCTCCGATACGCTCAATACGATTCTGCTGTAGATATAGGCTGCGTAGATTGGGAAGGTCTAGTCCCTCCATCACGCTCAGACTCTGGTTACTCAGGCACAGATGCGTCAGAGTCGAAGCCACGGGCTGCAGGTGACTGATGATCCGCAGGTTACAATTGATGACTACTCATATCTGTCCAGTCAGTCGACAGGTAATGCAGAGAAAATGCTGAGTCACTCGTACGCGTCAAGCTGCGCAGTCGTCGACAGAGGCGCAACGCATCCGGAGCGATCTGTTCGTATTGGCCAAAGATCACTTCGATACTCTCCAGCTGCTGGTGGTCGGCCTCGCCCGTCACTTCTGTCTTCACATTGAAATCTAATGAGAACCATCTGCTGCCATCATCCCCAGAGCCATGCACCATCGCGTACGATCGTCCTGCACTCGAAGCTCCTCATGCTTGCAGTCCAAAATGGATCCTTTTTGCTTAATACCGGTATTCGTACCGGTATTCCGTGTCACTTGACTTTTCATGTATGCACACATAACACCTCAATCGTGGCCAGTTCAATTTGAGGTTTTTCACGTGCGCCACCGCAGATCCGCCGGATCGTGACGCGTGCCGCTCAAATCAATCTCTGAGGTGATGATGCTGGGGCGCTCATCCTGCTGGCGCGTGGTCACTGTGGCTCTGCTGGCGCTGCTGCCGTGCCTGACGCAAGCCTTTGACGTGAAACTGGACTCCTCCAAGGTCTCGGACCAGCTTAAGCTCACGCTCTCTCCCCCGCAGCCCAACGTGTCGCTGCTCAAGCTCGACGCTGTGATTGACACCACGGGCAAGGCCATTGCGACCAACGTGGTGAGTGCTTGCGTCTTCAATTGCACTGTATATAGACTGCTGCTCTTGGTTCATGGGGGCAGCAGTGGAGAGGCCATGGACTCTGAGAGGGGGAGCTCTGATCCGTGAAGATACTGACGCAACGTATGATGACTTCGGCAGCAATTAACGGGCGATGGATCCACGTTCGTCGCGCCCCTCACGGGCGATCTCAAGCTTCCTGCTGGTCTGTACAAGATGAAGGTGAGCGCCAAGAATGACGAGACGAAGGAAACCGTGAAGGAGGTCTTTCAGCTCAAGGTTAGTCCGTCATTGCTTTCCTGTGGAGCTCTGGAGCTCTCGGTTTGACTCGGATTCTTTAATAGGTGACTGTCCCGGTGGAAGCTGTGAGCGCCGATATCAATGGCCTGACGCTCAAGTACGGAGGCAAGATCGCGCCTCGTGAGTTCAGCTCAGGCTCGGGTGACGGCCTCCAGGTCTCGGTCAAGCTCCAGAACAAAGTGGACAAGACGCCCGTGGTGGCGCACCAGGCCTTCCTGCGCTTCATGCACGTGCAGTCGCAGACCAACACGTACTTCATCCTTGAGACGGACAAAAGCAAGAAGACCCACAGCGCGCTCGTGCACTTTGCTTCGCTGAGCAAGCGCTTCGCCTACAAGTCGGGCGAGCACACGTTGCAGCTGATCTTGGGCGATCCTACTTTCGAGGTATGTCATGGCTGCTAGCTAAGCCCTGCTCTATCTCTTGTTCTAAGTCGCTATGCTGCACTTGTAGAGCTCACTGACGTGGGATCTAGGCTCGATCAGCCTGGTCCTGGCTGCCGAGCCCCCCGTCGAACACTCGCCGCTGTACACCAAGCCGCTTCTGCATGAAAGTGACACGACTCTCAAAGCTCTGCCTGAGATTAAGCACGTGATGCGCCCTGAGGACCCTCGCCCACCTTTCGCGGTCTCACTGGCCTTCACGGCTGCCGTGCTTGTGCCCTTCGTGGCATTCCTTGGCTTCGTGCTGCACCTCCGCCTGAACGTGAGCAAGCTCTTTGACAGCAGCGTGTTCGTCCTTGGCTCGGGTTTCATGGGCTCGCTTGCCGCCATCCTGGCGCTCTTTGGCTTCTACTGGCTTGAGCTCACGATGTTCCGCACGCTCGGCTACCTGGCTGTTCTGGGCTTCGTGAACGTTGGCTTTGGCCATCTCACGCTCAAGCGCCTTGCGTCGGCGTCTGCTCCCAAGAAGACCAAGCACGACTAAGTGGATGGACACAGCTCATAAGAGTTGAGCGCTTTGAATAGCGAGCGAAGGATTCTCCTAGAGCTCTCGTAAAGCAAATACTATCAGTCACGCGTGTCCGTACTTCCCCTTGACGTCTGTAGCCAGAGTTGAGGATCATGCAGCCCGGCTACATCTGCCAAGAGCCGGAGGTCCGATGCCATGACGTTGCTCAATCTGTCTCCAGTGTCCACTGGGTTGTTAATGGCAGTTAGCCATAATAACTGGGAATTCCATCAAGAAAGATCAAGCACCACGCCCACCGACGCAGTGGGAGCTCCACACATACAGACAGACTGTACTTGATGAAGCCTTTGCTTCTTTCCTTCCGACTCTCACGTCAGTCATCTCTGCTGAGCATCACATGAAAGGCCACGGCTAGGAAACGACACGAAGAGTCGACTAATCTTTCCCTCTGAACTGTTAAAAAATAGAGCAAACTGTACCGTGATGTCTCTCTTTTCGAAACGATCGAACTTGAACCATGATAAAAGACCCAAGCACGGCTGTCAGCCCAAACCTGCTGATGTGAAGAAACCTCCGCCTCATGACTCCACGTGCAAGCTTTTTTCTCTTAAAGCGGGATTACGGTACGCTTCGGTTTGCTGACAACCTTTGGTGCCCATATCCTCGGAATCTCTGTATTTACTTATATCCTCTCTTAATAGATGAATAAAAATGTTTAAAATTTTACTGGAAACGAACGTATCATTTCATATCCCTGCATAACAGATGATGCCATTGACATGCACGCGGAACGTGGAAGGAAAATGAGCGGAAATTCGGTGGAAGGAATGCGCGGAACGCTGGGGCGGCAGGTTGGAGATGACGAGGAGTCCGGCCCGAATGATCACGCCCAGCGACTGCAGCAGTCACCAGAACGACAGAAGCGCCCTCAGGCACGTCTGCCGCGTTCGCGCCTGCTGGTTTCTGCATCTCACTCACTCCTATTGCAGCCGCATGGACGTCTCTCTGGCAACACGGCGAGCGATGCACTCGCCCGAGCAGGACGAGCAGCGGTGCGTGGGTAGAGGAATTGTTTATGAATGGCTTCACGTGCTCACGCGATCTCGTGCTGCAGCCCCGCTCTGCCGGTCAAGCGCGAGTCGCTGGCTCTGGCGCTCGATCTGACACCGAACCAGCAGGATGAAGAGGACAAGGCGCTAGCCCTTGGCCCAAGCGACCGCAAGGCAACGTTGCAGCTGCGGCCTGGCATCGTGCTCTTCGATCCTGAAGACCACGAGATCATGCGCGGCTCAAACCGTCGCGGTACGTTCCATCTGCAGCTGGACGCTGCTGGGCACGACAACCAGACGGACCACGAGCAGAACGACGACGAAGACGACAAGAGCGAGGACCACGAGGAACGCATGCGCAATCGCGTGATCGAAGAGATCTGCGTCACGGAGAAGAACTACGTGCGCGACATCCGCACGCTGCATGACCATTACATCGTGCCGCTGGAGGACAACAAGCATCCGATCATGGACGACGCGCAGATCGCCGTTTTCTTTAACAATGTGCGCCAACTGGTCATGCTCAACTCCAAGCTGCTCAACGATCTGCAGGAGATCGTGAACCAGCGAACGCCCGAGCGCGAGCCCAAGCCAGACTTTTCACAATCGACTGGCAGCCGGCCTCGGAAGCAGTCATATCCGCAGGTCACGCCACGACGCTGTCCGAGTCCCGGTACGACGTCCAAATCCATCGCCCCGGCTTCATATGGCAGCATTGGCGCAATGTTCTGCCGATACGCACCACTCTTCAAGCTCTATGCTGGCTACGCGAAGGACTACGAAGAGGTCGCGCGGCTGCTGCAGAGCTACGCGGCGGACTCACGCTTGGGCTTCACGGCGTTCTTGGAGAAGTGTCGTGCCCGGAGCGGCTCGGACACGCTCTTCGAAAGCTTTTTAATCATGCCGATCCAGCGCATTCCTCGATACAAGCTGCTGCTGGAGCGGGTTGTCGAGTACACTCCGCAGAATCATCCGGACCAGCTTTTCCTGACTGAGGCAGTGAACCGAGTGAGCTTCGCAGCCTCGTTGATTAACGAGACTGTGCGCCACCAAGAGAACCTTGAGACCGTACTCAAGACCCAGACCCAGTTCGCAGGCCAGCTATCGCTCTTCACATCAGACCGACGGCTAATCAAGGCAGGCAAACTGATCAAAATGTCGACCAAGCGCCGAGAAGAAGTGATGCTGCACTTGTTCAACGACCTATTGCTCTACAGCGGAGTGTTGATCACGGGTGGCTATCGCGTCCGTCGCGTGGTGTATCTCCACTCGAAAGCGGTGGGCGTTAAGCGGCGGGTTCCGTCGTCGTACGGATCTCTCTTCGAATCGAGAAGTCTCCGCGAAGACTGCGGATTCGTGATCACTAGTCTGGAGAAAACGTTCATTCTCTTTGCTTCAACACCCGATGAGCAGACTGTGTGGGTCGACAGCATCGAAAACGCCATTCGTGATGCGCAGAAGAACGCGAGCTATTCGACTGGCGAAGGACCAGCCGACGCAGCTGCGTTGTGGGTCCCAGATGCAGTCGTCGGCTCGTGTACTATCTGCCACAGTGCGTTCAAGGTTTACTTTCGACGTCATCACTGCCGGCGTTGTGGCGCAGTAGTGTGCGGGAATTGCTCCGACAAGAAATCAATCCTCTTCGTGGCCGACTGCGCTCGTGAAGAACGCGTCTGTGATCCGTGCTTTGTTATCCTCGACCTCGTGAAGAAGATTGCATTTCGATGGCTGGCTCGGGTGGTGGAGTTTAAAGGCATTCTTCGACGCAAGAGGTGGCACAAGTGGACAGAACACTACTTTGAGCTCAAGGCAGGAATGCTCAAGCAGTATACAGTGGCGTCGGCCAACGGGACTTCGGTAAAAGCCTGCACAGATATGTTGACGCTAGCTGGTGCCATTGTCATCCACCGATCGGATAGTCGAGCTCAAAAGAATCGGTATTGTTTCCAGATCTCCACGTCCGACGCATTTGACTCGAATCCAGTCGAGGACGATTCGTGCTCTGAATCCAGCAACACGAGCAATCTGATGTATAAATTGTCTCCATTGAAGAACGCCGTGAGTCGCTTTGGTGACGCTGTGCTCAGTCGTGAGTCGGGTGTTCAGAATGACGCTCATTTCAATGGATCTTCCAAGAATTTTAACGACATGAACGAGTGGATTTTGTGCGCAAATAGCTACGAAGACGAATTGGCTTGGTCGAGTGCGATCCAGCGATCTGCTGATAGGGCTTTGAATCGCGTCCGACGGTCTCGTGTGACTGAGTACGCTTTTCCTGTCTCTCTCGACCGATCCAACGGTAGCGTACCTGTATCTCCGACGAAACTGCGCTGCTCCTCGGATATGGATTATTTCACTGACGAAGCCAAGCAGGAGCACCGAAGACTGCAGATTCTGAAAGAAATCTTGCGCTCAGAGGAGAGCTATGTCACTTGTCTGGGCGAGTGCATTCGCTTGTTTGTTCAACCGCTTTTGCTTCGACAACTTGAGGGCCAAACGCTATTTCGACGACGTCAGTCGAAGAAGAGAAATTCACTGCTGCATCCGTTTGGTGGAGGCAGCAGTAGCAATTTAGCGCTTAGCGCAAGTGCGTTTTCAGAGCGCTCGCTGAACAACAGCAGCATCCAAAGCGTCAAAACGGTGCGCAAATACACTGGTGCTCCAAACGGACTGATGTCGATGTCGACGCCATCCGATAGTCGCCCAAGAAATGCCACAAGTCAGCTTCACAAGGTGTTGGTGCTGGACGCTGACATGGCAATCTTCTTTAGCAGTGTGGATCAGATCTGCACGCTGAACCAGCAATTGCTGGAGCATCTTTCACGGCATATGGACGATACAATGGCCGGTAAAGATGACAGCGAGAGTGTGCATCGCGCGGTAAGTTTAGTGGTGCTTTTGAGGTAAAGCGCGCTTCTCGATTGTTGACGTGTTGGGTGTCGTTGTATAGGGAGCTATATTCCACGCATACGCCCCGCTCTTTCAGCTCTACACCTCTTATGCGAGTCGGCATGAGTCGGCGCTGAATGCGATCGCTACGCCTCAATTCGCCAACTTTCTCAAAGAGATTCCAGAAGAAGCCAGCATCAACCGGCTTCGGACGTACTTGAACATGCCCATGGAGCGCATCCCTCGATATAAGATGTTCCTGCAGGAGCTGCTGGAGAGCACACCGCCGGATCATATCGACTTTGGTCCTCTGCAAGCAGCGATCAAAAGTGTGGATCTCGTTGCGTACAAGATTCAGGAGATCATCATTCGCCGAGAGAACGCACGCAAAATTGAAGAGGTTGGCGCCAAGGTGGGTCTGGATCTCCGTGGGAAGCGATTTGTGCGCGAGGGCATTGTGCGAAAGGTCTGCCGCAGCAAAGTACAAAAGTATTACTTTGTGCTTCTGGAAGATGGTAAGTTAGAGATGAAAGCCTGGTGGATTTTGAAATTAATTATGGATGCTTGTTGTGACAATAGCCGTGGTGTACGGTCGACTTGGCGGAGGAATACCGAAGAAGAAGTTCCGTTTGATCGATCTTTGGGAGTGCAAACTCTCGGACAATGCAGACGACATTCCAGACGTGATCAACTCTTTGGCTGGAGCCACGCGGTCTCAAAAGTACGTTTGCTTCTTGGTTTGCTTTCTCAGTGGTCATTAACTTAGTTTCGTTTGTTATGAATGCAGTACGGCGTTTTACTTCTTTTCCCCTCTCAAGTCATTCATTTTGCTCGCAGATTCGGAAGAGGAGAAGCTCAGTTGGACGACAAGCATCCGGGACTCCATCAACCGAACACTGCGTGGACGGACGTCCATGCGAAGGGCAAGCGTTCGGTCCGATCTCTTGCTGGACGAGGAAGAGATGTCAAGCGACTACGAGCTTGAGACCGCGTTCGTGATCAAGAACGGATGGTTAAATGTCATCACAGAAGACGCCAAACGCACGCGACGACTGTGGATCTCGCTCACGTTGCAAACACTTTCGTTGTCGGCAGCATTCAAAGCAGCTCTACCTGATGAATCGATCAACATTGAATGCTGCGAGGCCATGCCGCTCAAAGAAGATACATGCTTTCGGGTGCAAGTCGTTCAGGACCGCAATGTACGTGCCTTGTACTACTTACGCTTTTCCGATCGCAAGAAGATGATGACCATTTTGCTGTTTGCTTACTCTGCAGAATCCTCGTGACCGCAAATCGTACGTTCTGGAGGCGCAATCACTGGCCGAGCGTGAGGAATGGCTACGTGCGCTAGTGCACTGCATTTCAGGCAGTAGTATGCCCAAGATGCTGGAGATGCGACGTCGCAGTCTCAACAACGCCACTCTCGCTCCGATCTTCATGTTTGACAAGGTGTCGAACAACTGCACTATCTGCCAGCACAGCTTTGCTGTGTATCGCCCTCGCCATCACTGTCGGTACGTACGCCACTGCTATCTCTGCAGCGATACAAGTGAGACGAGGCAACTGATGTCCGATTGTTGCTGTTTGGTTGGTCTCTAGGCTCTGCGGTCTGTTGGTATGCGGCCATTGCTCGAAGCGCAAGTGGACGCTTTCGTACGGATCCAGCAAAAAGGCAGCTCGAGTCTGTGACAATTGCGCTGACGCCGCCATGGGTGGCGCTTCGAGTTCTCTGACGAGCGAGCGGTAGCTGATGGTGTAAGCGTGAGAGTAAACAGGAGCCGATTTGTTCTTCTCTCTGTGAGGTCTGTGTTCTGGCCAGCGACACATCCGTCATCAGCTCTTGTTGCGGCGATTCCACGCTGGAGATCATTACTCACTGAACTACAGTGCGGAGCTTGACTGATTCCTCGCACAAAAGCGATCCATTGATCGTTGTTCGTCGCCTTTTATGTGGTTCATGGATACCGTAATCTGCACCGCATTCTGCTCATTTATAGGCAAATGTGTATGTCGCCGCATTCTATTTAAAGCGTGCGGCCGAAATGACGGTGAAGTTTCCATGAATAGGCGGATGAAACTGCCGATATTCAGCAAATTAGCGGTCTGAATCTCTGGCGGTTTCACATATCCCAGCCGTTTCACTGCGTACAGAGCTCCCAGCTGCCTGCCTCTGCCCCAACCCGCTCAAAAGCCAGTCAAATTCCCCTTCCCACGCCCAAATGACCAGATGGTCCGAGTACTGTCCAAACAGGACCCACCTGTTCACAATACTGAATTTTCTATGAATTGAAAACCCGCGGGTTTCGAAAATTGGGTTTTGACTAAAGCTGAAAATCGTCTAGTTGTTACCTCACTCTTGCGCCATTTTTGGCTGAGGTGATTGCTCTCTCTATTTTCATTGGGCCACAGAGACGGCGGTCGATATTTCATTGGGTCCCGAACACACCCAGGGAACCCGCGTTCTCCAAATAACAAAGCCCGGCGCGCGCGATCACTGTGGAGCGAGACCACTTGGCCGTAGCCCAGCAGCAGCCTTCGTCGCCGCCGCTACATTAGACCCACGACACGCGTGTGCTTTCTCTCTGTCTAGGTGATCTGCGAGTCCCACGCGAGTGAGTGCGTCTCCCACTTCATAGTCCCAGTCCCCGAATGCGCTTTTTTCGCTCGTCCGATCGCCACTCGACTGCTGCCTCCTCGTCCGCTTCTTCCGCACAGCCGCCGCAATACAAGTCCCGTCGTCACTTCAGTCTGCGTAGAAGGTCGGAGGATCAGGAAAAGCTGCCGGTGAATAAGCTGGTCGCATACTCGGTGGCGTCCACGGTGGCCTCGTCCCCGTCGCGGTCGTCGTCCCCACGAATCAGCCGCGAGTCGTCGCCTTTCGAGCAGACGGACCGCACCTCGTCGCCGGGTATGTCGGCCTCGTCCCTAAGCAGCCGCACCAGCAGCTCCCACAGTATGCACAACACGCTCGTGGATTACCGCCAACTGCGGTGCTCCATGTCGTACAAGAACCGCGTTAACCACGCGGACACGTATCGCGAGACTATGGCCACGTCCACGGCCAGTACGGCTCGCCTGAGCCTCTCACGCGTTAGTACCTCACTCGGAAGCACGTCTCGCGGCAGCATTTCGCGGGCCAGTGTGCGCTCCAGTATCAGCGACAGCGAGGCGCGGGCCACGGTGTCATCTACCTCCTCCGAAAGCTTGCGCATGACCGAGGCCAACGTGGCCGCTTTGCACACGCGCCGTGCCTTCCAGCAGATGGTGCTGGCCATGGAAGACGAAGAGTCTGGTGACGAATACGACTCGGACCCCGACTTCGTCCGCTCCAGTAACTCGGACAGCTCTGGCGGTGTCGTATCGCTGGCCATGGACGACTACCGCAAGTTCCAGTATCGATTGCGTCAGCTGGAGGATCTGTGCAACGAGCAGGCTCACAAGCAAATGCAAATGGAAGAGACCATCGAACAGGAAGTGCAGATGCGCACACGCAAGGTCGTGGAGGCCATGGAGAAGAAGATCGCCATGTACAAGCAGGCCAAGGAAGTCGAGCTTGAGCGCGAGCTGCAGCGAAGAATCTCTGGCTTGGACCCCGCACGCCTGTCGACCCCTGCCTTGCGTGGCAGCATGCGCGAGAGTTTGCGCGGCGATGGTAGTTTCACTGAGAAGAACAAGCCTCTGGAGAAAATCTTTCACCCGCGTCGCGCACGTCGTCGGTTGGAGATGATGAAGGAGCGGGAAGAGCAGCAGAAGCGCGAGATGGAGCAGTTCCGCGAGTTCATCCGCACGACAGAGGCCAACAGCAGCCGCACGGCCGACACGTTGTCCGACATCCGCCGCGAGGCCGTTGGCGAGTCGCTTAACGCCCTCAACGACCCTCTTCTCAATGACAAATTGGTGGCCGCATCCCCCGCCGACATGCTTGAGATCATCTGCGTCCTACGATCGCACGTGAGCGAGCAGGACTCTCAACTGGAGCAGGCCCGTACGTACTTAGACGCCGCACTGAACGCGAAGGACGAGGCTGAGAAAACTGCTCGTGAGGCAGTGGCCATGACTATGGCCCTTGATTCGCGGCTGGACCAAGTGGCACACGAGCTGTCCTTCCTTCGAAGTCGGTCCTTGTCCATGGCCTCCGTCTCCAGTGAACAACTGTCCATGTCCGCGCGGCGGTCGCCGTCCTGAGTGTGAGTGGCGTTGACGTTGAGTGTACACCAGAAGTCAAAGTGTATTTTTTTTGGATCACCGCCACCTCCTCGGATAAAAAAGTTTTGTTAGCTGAATCGCTAAGATGCAAGGCAGGCGATGTAAAGCGGACGAGAAGGTGAAATCAAGAACAAGAGAAGAAGGAATGGAAAGAGAGAGACCCGTCTAAAATATTAAACGAAGCGAATTGACAGCTCCCATCACGTATGTAGTTCTTCTTTAGTTGTGGCAGCTCACAACTTTTTGAAAGGCATGACGACTCACTGTGTCTACTGGCTTCTACGACGAGACGGGGAACGAGGTGTCGAGCCACGACCGTTCACCAAATCGTTCTGCCGATCAACGCCCGTCAGTCGTAACATCAGCATGTAACAGTGAGTACCCAGCCCACCTGTTCTTGTCGGAGCCTTCGCTTTTCCAGGTCACGTCGCAGCCGGTCTTCAAAGTCTCCCAACGTTAACTGGCAACAGTAACGATCGCATTAGTGACTATCGCTTCGTTGAACGCTCACAAAAGATGGGGGAATTAACAATACCTGATGAGCTTTGCGGGTGATGCACGGCACAAAGGAGCACTCCCGAAACATTTCCTCCATGATTCGGTCCTTCGTTTCCTCTCGACGCTCCAAATCCATTTGAACGCGACCAAGAAACAAATCTTGAATGGCATCCCAAGTAGGCACCTGTTTCTTTCTGCGACTATCTGGCTGAAGTGGCACGCGAGCTTCAACTTGCGGCTGCGGACTTGATTTCTGCAGCTGTTTCGGCGCCATGCGGTCGAGAAAATCCTCCGATATGTCGCTCTATCGTCAGTAACGACAATGGTCAGATATGCAATCCTGTCCTGGCCCGCTAACGCTGCCGCACCCATGCCACGCGAGGTTGATATGTGACGCCACAATTGGGGCATTTTTTGCGTTTTTGTGATAGTTCAGCATACGATTGCGGATTGCCACATTGAGGGCATTCCTGTACATAGTCCAATCACACTGGTTATTACCAACAAGCCAAAGAGCTATTTGTTAGGACCGCACCTTCTTGTCAACTCTTGTCAAGTACACAGCCTCCTTCCTTGTGCGGCGCAACTGCTCGTTGCGCGCGCGTTCAGCCGCCTCCATGCGACGCACAAAGTCTTCGTGTTTCTGGTTATTCTTGTCGTCGTCATCATCGTCATCCGACCCGTGGTCTTTGGGTGCTGAGTTCCCATTATTGTAAAGTCGTGGTTTGAAGCGGCAGTTCCTTGTGTCGTCCAGCCGAGCGAAACCCTTGCGTTGCGGATTGTGGCCTTTGGGCTTGGCCAACTGATCCAGTGCGTCCTGTTTAAACCTCAAGGCGTCAATTGTCGGCCAAATGACGACGCAATCGCACTCTTACCTGGTTGGAGACACGTCTTTGTGGCTTGGAGCTGTCGCTATCCACGAGTGTTGCGAGAAATACGCGCCGTTGCATGACAGAGAGCTGGTCCCACTGGAACTTGCTGAGCTTCTCCTTCATGGTCGCCGTCTTACCAACAGAGTGGCTATTGAGGCCGTAACGCTTCTTGAGGATATCTCGATCCACCGACTTGGGTTTCTGTTTCTGCTTTGGCACTTTGCTGCTCTTCTGTGCGTCCAACTGGACGATGAGAGCAGAGGCAGCAGTCTGAATGGCGTCCTCGTCTTCAAATGCGTCGTCCTCCTGCTCGTACTGAGGCTCCTCTGCAGCTGCTTGCTGAAGCACAGCCGCCACCTGCTGCGCTCGTGTCTGCTGAGCCTCCCTCACTACCGCCGCACTTGTGGCCGCCAACGTCTGATGAATCTCCGCACTGCGCTTGGAGTCTACGGATGCTTCCTCCGCGTTGATTTGCGCCGCTAGAGATGCGAGCATATCTGCTGGAGGCGTTTGGTTCCGCTTTTCTTCAGCTGCGAGGGCCACGAGAGGATTCACAGCAGCCTGCTCTCGAGCCACATCCACGAGCGTCATCTTGGGCGGCGGATCAGTTGCCACGGGATCTTCTTCTTCGCTGTCCACAAACAAATCGTCCTCTGCTTCCTTTGACGCAGACTTGGTCGCTGGTGCAGGCTCAGCGCTTCCATTCGTCTGCAGTCCTTGCACGAACGCCATCAGAGCGGACGCCATGAGCGACTTCGAGCGAGGGAAACCGATGTGGATGCAGCTATTTCCTGTTTGACAAGAGGCGGGGGTTACGACCTTCAGCTGCACGTAAAGATGTGCTGAGAAATGTTCATTGAGCTTTCTTCTTTAATCGACGCAAGTAACGAGGTCGCAACAGCTCCATGACGTTGGCCAGAGAATTCTCGAGTGCGTACGCGTGCGGCGAGATTCTGCCTTGTGCACGGCGCTTGAAGAACTCGCTGGTTGTCAAGTTGTGCACCACCAGGTATACGTGGAAGCAGCAGAAGAGCAGAAGGCCAAAGCCTGACGTCGTAGAGAAATGTGAGCAGAAGTACCATCGTATCTTGCACGGAAAGAGACGCACCCATGGAAATGGTGAGTAGGAAGACCACAACGTTGCCGGCTTGATCGTGGATGAGATAACGGATGGCCACATTGAAGTCTCCTGTGATAGTCTGTCCCGTGGTTTCATGCTGGAAAGTGTCGTTCACAAGCGGCAGATAGGCCTCGTATAGGATGAAGAAAAGCACATAGCTACCGTAGGCACAGAGCAGTGTGTTCATCTGCAACATTCATTAGCTTTGAGTTGCAAGAAGGACAAGGAATAATAAAGAACGTACCATGATAAAGCGCAGAAAGAGTGCGTGATTGCGCTCTCCGATGCACGTGTTAAGCCACGTACAGTCTGCAATATGTGAAGTTAGAAGTCGAGCCAAGTCCAATTGCTCGGATTGGAGACGTACGGTGATCAAAGCGTGGGACGCATACGTCGCAAACAGAGCAGTGCTTGGAGCGAGCAATTCTGTTCCCAACAAACAGGTCAGTTCTATTGACTGCACGGAACCTATTGGAGTACGCACTTGGTCGTTGCACAGGTCGAACACTTGCGCTGCGTGTAGAGCTCATTGTCGTATTCGTAGTTGTCGAAGATCTCGATCGTTTCTGTCAATTAGAAAAATGTAGGATTTGCTGAGACGAGCAATTCTCCAACGTCCATGAAGAACGTACGAGAGAGAAGGACGCCAGGGCTGCAGGTGGATGCTGCGATAAAGCTATGCAGCGCTGCAAGCACCACGAGCCCACTCAGATAAATATGAACAGAGCCAAGAGATCCATTGGGCAGTTGTGGCAGCCCTTCTACGAGAAACAAAGCATATCCGCCGGCCACCAGAGTCAGGTAGAAGATCTTGACAAGTAACAGCAGCTGTTAGAAATCGGATGGATGGATCCATGTCAGAAGCGCACCTGCATCAACGGATTAGGCTCGTACAGGGCGTACTGTAGCGGCCACCAGCGCTCTCTGAAGACACAAGAAGATCAGACGTTTGGATAGATACACGCAGTGACTACGCGGCAAGAGAGAAGCCACAGAGAGCAGCAAGCGACAGAGAGAGATCGCACCGACGCTTCTCGTGGCGAGTCATTTTCCACGTTTCCGTCTTAGATTTAGGAGCGACGTACAGTTGCTAATGTGAAATCAAATATGCTATTACAAAGGTTGATAATTATCAGTACCGCGCATCTGATTCTCCAGCTTACAGATGGAAGAAGGCGAAGGGCAGACTCTCGGCCTTGCCAGTGCCTCGCTTGACGAACACGGCAGAACGGGCCAATGGGCTCCAGGCGCGAGGGTTCCGTTGGCGATGGCTCTGGGACCATGAGCGAAAGCCGACCGGAAGCGTGGGACGTCCCACACGAAGTCCTGGCAGCGCGTGAGCTGGCCGCCGTCCAAGAAGCGGAAGAGCCAGCCGAGACAGCCGGGATGGATATCATCACGCCGTTGCTGAGCAGCCATTTCGAACCGTGCGATGGCCTCAATCACTTCATCCGCCAGTGGCTGACCGTGAAGTTGCACCCACGTCGGAATTACGCGCAGAATCACTACGCAATCATCATCTGGCGCACGCAGCTCCAGGAGCAGTACATTGGCCTCTTGCTCTGTCAGCTGATTCCACTCGCGCTCTTTACGAGCCTCAACCTCCGCACCCATGGCAGCTCTGGCGATGGCAATCGGATGCGACCGTTGAGTCAAAGATGAACCACGAAATCCAGTCGCCCAAGCGGACTGAGACAGGAGAGGATCTCTGGATCCGACCGTTGTCTCGCCACGTGTGGCCAGCAGAGGCCAAGCGTTCTGGCCCAAGACATATGCAGCCATTACCACAAGACGCCAGTACCGTGCCCACTCTTTAACGGCATTCATTTGTGTCGGGGAGCATGGACGAGCCATGTAATTTAGCCTTGAGGACCGAATACCCTGTCTAAAGTGATTGAATTTGTGGCTTAAAGTACAATCTGGTGATGGACTCAGAGGGAGAGAAAGCAGAAAAGGCCTTGCAAAGCTGATATGGAGCCGCTTGACAGCTCTTAGTCGACTAAATCCCCGTCCCCTTCACTCTCACAATAACGTTGTTCTTCAACCGACTTCAAACCAAGTCGCGGGGCTTTGCGGCCGAGGCGAGTGCAGAGGCCATTTTCAAAGGCGGAAGGACGGACACGATGGACACGCGCGTGTTCGTGCGGCTCTATGACGGACGCAAGCAGCAAGAGAGCGAGGACGAAGTACTGTCACTGCCTCCGCCCCCTCTCACCTGGAGTGGCGTAGTCTCCGCCATGATCTCAGCCGTTACCAAGCAGCCAGACGCGCCCGAAGATGCGGCCGTAGCCATGGCACGGGTCTTTCTGCTGCCCACTGAGCCCAATGGCCTCGCGGCTGAGGTAAATCTTGTGATGCTGCTGTGCTGGGTCTGTGTCTAACTCACAGAGCTTGTTCGTGCGTCTTGTGACAGCTGAACGCGCGTTCGCTGCGCTTTGGGATTCGCGAGAACGACCGGTTCGTAATTTCGCTCAATGGCGAAGATTACTCTCCTCCTTCAGGCGATGGAGACACCACGGAGAGCGGAGTCAAGACCATCTTCCCTGCGGCACTTCAGGCTCCAGCAATCACGACGGACCTCCCACCTGTCATCACGGTGCAGCCGCCCCACTTCCCGGCACTGCGTGGTCCTCCGAGTGGCAACATTGGCGGCGGAGGAGCTCCTCCTGGCGGCCTCATGGGCATGAGCAAAGGCACTAAGCGCTACCGCAGCATCTCTGGTTCGCATCATTGACCTCTCGTATAGTCCCACGCTCTGGTTCTGATTCTCTCATTGCGTGCGTAGGCAAAATGGCAGCCATCAAGGCGCTGGGCGACAAGGGCCTGATCAGTGCGGAAGATCGAGGCCACCTGAAGGATCTGCTGCTCAACAACGACTCGCCTGCGCTGCAGGACGCTTTGGATCGGTACAACAGCACTGGTGACTTCCAGGCCGTGAAGGATCTGCTCAGCCAGGAGCTGCAGCATCCGTCGGTCAAGCGTAACGCTGGAGAGTGGCTGTCTGAGAGCCTCATCAACGACATCTCGCTCAATTTCGTAAGAGTGTGCTGCTTGAGAAAGCTCTGGCTGCTCCTGATCTAATGACTGCTCTTGCGCTGACGCAGCAAACGAACGATCCGTCCGAGTACCCTGCAGACAACCAGCGCTCGAGTGGATACTCTCCCCCGTCGCCGGTTGCCCAACCTCAGAATCCGTTTATGTATCACGGTCAGAGTCCAGGATACAGCCGAGCCGGATACCAGGAGAGCTACACCAATAGCACCACGTCATCGCCTGTATATCAATCCAACAACAGCCCCGTGGCGCCGCCCAGTGAGCCCGTGCCCAGCTACCACCAACAAGCCATGCAATGGGTGCGAGAAGACAACATGCACACCTCCGGATACGAAGCACCAATGTCGTCGCTTCATCACGCCTCGGACGCTCCTGCCAGTGGATTCACTCATATGCAGCGTCATGTACCAATGCGACGTCCAGGTGCCTACGATTTATCCCCAAGCAGCATGCCTGGCTTGGGCGAAATGTCCTACGCTCAGCATAATGGCTATAGTGTTCCGTCCATGTTGCTACCAGAGCAGTATGGTGACCAAGGCGTTGGCATGTATTCCAACGAGATCATGCCTCCCGCTGAGTACGGACGAATGGGCGGCATGGGCTCCTACGGCATGGTTCACGACGTGCCACACGGTGGAACTGCGTACGGCGCTCCATCGATACTACATCATCACCAGCACCAGCACCAGTTCAGCACCGGTGGCTATCCTGCTCCAGGCTACGGCAGCATGGTGAACCCCAACGGATACGACTACTACTCGCCAGGATACGCGTTTGGCAAGTCGCAGCTCCGCCACGGAGGCAAATGGACGACAGCACCGCCGATGCCGTCGTACCCGCCGCCGTGCTCCAAGGAGGAGAAGAAAGAGAAGATCGAGAAGTGGCTAAAGAAGCGCGAGAACCGCAACTGGTCCAACAAGCCGTCGTACCCTGTGCGCCACAGCATTGCCAAGAATCGCAAGCGAGGCGAAGACGGTCGCTTCATCACCAAGGCCCGATTAGCCGAAATGGCCGAAGAACAGGCAGCTGCTGCGGCTGCCGAAAGCAACGGATCCTCCTTGCCTTCAAATGAGCGCAACCTCGGCCTGGAGAACGAGATGCAGTTCCTTCCGAATGCGGCGACGCTGCCTGCGTGTTAGAAGCGTGTGATTCATTACCTGTAAGTAAGAGCGAATGTACTGTCGGCGTTTTAAGATTGAATTCTTGGGTTCTGTCTATCCACTGCGTGATATGGAGCTACTGTCTTTACATTTCGGAAGGTTGGTTGGATTGACATCAACTATTCAAATATCGTCCATATCAGTGCATATTGATTCGTAGTACATTCAACGCTATATTGGGGGCACGACACTAAGAACGAGTAGACGAAATGGATAGATACCACTGTAGGTCGGCTGCCTTCATAGAGGCAGAATGGCGCGACTGACGCCGATGGGCGCCTGCACGATATCGGTCTTGAGCTTCATGCCGCTTTGCTTGACGATATCACTCAGCGCCTCGAACTCGTCCTTGGCGCTACATAGCGTCTGTGGGTCCTCCCAACTGTAGCGATTCCAGTTGAGCACCGACACGGCCCACTGGTCGGCCACTTCACGCGACGATCCAGCGAACGTGAACATTTGCTTCTCGGTGTGAGGCCCCACGGGAGCTCCGGAGCTGGCACGACGCCGTCGAGGACCGGTGGGACGCGGAGTTGAGTCCACTCGGAACTGGTATGGCACCTGCTTGCGGTCGTCAGGCAACAGGAAGACCTCGACTTTGGCGCCCGTGAGCTGGATGGCGCCAAGCAACTCTCCGCCCATGTGGGAGAAGTAGCGTAGCAGGCCCTCATCTAGCATGCAGTACACGATGCGCACCTCTTCACCCTCGACCTTGAGCAGATAGCCCTCCACGTTGCCGCCCCCGCTCATGTTGACTGTTGGAGGAGATTGGAGATTCCGGAATGGGGAAATCCAGCTCCCAAAGCCAGAGACCGCCATTGAAGCCTGGGCTGTCAACAGACTGCGAGGGCAATTGCGCGCGAAAGGGTTGAGGGGCAAATCAGACAGGGAAGACGAAACTGCACTAATTGATATACCTCATCTTATGATGCACTTATGACTGTCGTTTAATAGAAAATCGGTTTTGCAAATGAATTGATGCGGAGAATTGATTCAGCTGATCCCTCATGCTTCTTGAACAGAAAGAGAGCGCCATCTGTGTTGCCGTTTGTGGAGTGTGGGTCCCCCAATCGCACTTTATGCTGTCCTTTACAGTAAAAGCAGTTGCGCGTAACCTTCCGCCCGAAGCGTCACGGTGTAACCATCTGCAGAGCCAAGACATCAGCGATGCCTCCTGCACGTGCCGTGCGGCTGCTCTCATCACAGGAGCCCAATGGTGAGCAGGTGCTGGACGACATGCGCGCCTATGCAGACACCCACCAGGTCCAGGACATGTTGCAGCTGCTGCTGGCACGACTGCTAGAGGCCCAGCCCATAGACCCGTTCCAGTTCCTCATTGACGCCGTGCAACATGATCCGGCGCTGAATGCGCTGGAGGAGAAAGCCCGACTTCAGAGATACGATCTCCGCAGAGAAAAGACCAAGAAAATTTTGGTTGATTCTTTCTTCAAGCGGCTCGTGGTGCTCCAGCGCACTCAATATGGCGACAAACACGAGCTCGGTGCAGATCTGGCCAGCAAGTTCCTGATCGAGCAGCTCAAGCTGGACGAGACGCGGAGACACCTCCGCACTTTGTTTCCTCGCCACTACAGAGACCTCATCCAGTGGTTCGTCGTGCATGAGAAGGAACTCGGCGCTGTCTTGACTCTGCATCAGTTCTCCAGCAGCTGCATGAGGGTGCTCGCCACGTTAGCCATGGCCTGAGATGGCTACACCTTCTAAGTCGGTTATAAACTGTACCGACTAAAATTAACATGCACGCATTTGAATTGGTTAGCCGAATTGATCAAGTCGACATTAATATGCAGAGGGAGCAGGGGCCATGGGACTGGCTGATTCCGTTCATCCCGCCTGTGTTGCGTGTGAACAGAGAGACGCGAGATGCCCTACAAGCGCGTCTGCAAGAGCTCTCGGTGCGCGGCATATTGCTGCAGCTGGCTGCCGGAATCAAGCAGCACTGGCCGCTGCTGCTGCGCGTCGGTCTGCCCGCTGTCCTGTGGATCGCAGGTCTCCTGTGGGTTGATCGCCGTGCACACGAGTTTAGCAACGCATACGTGATCATTTCGGGGTTCGCGCTGCTGGGTGTTCATCTCCTGTCCGGCGACGCGACCAAGAGCGAGACCGGTCTGAGCGCGTACTCCATTTTCAACCCCGGCGCTCAGCGAATGCTCGGCTCTCTCTCGGCCGAGCAGTTTGAGGTCGGAGCGCCTCTTCCCATTGAGAAAGGCTGTGAATGCTGACGTTGCTGCTGTAGGACGAAATCCGCCATCGAGGCCCCGACGCCCACGGCCACGCAGAGCCACAGATGCCACAAGCAGCTCAGTTCGACTCTGAATCAGACGAGGACGACGATCCGTAAGACAGTCACTGCAGCCGCAGATTAGCTTGTGCAGACGGATTGGCGCTGATGCTCGCTGCTGTAGGGACCTTTTGCTGGCGCTTCAGCTCTCGCTGCAAGAGAAGAAAAGGGAAGAGCGTAAAGCAAGACGGCGGCGTTGAGAAGAGACCACTAGGACTCCATTGAGAAGCACAGGAGAAATTGCTGCCTGTATGAACAGTGATCACTTGAGTGTCCAATTGTGTGACGTCTTAATCTCATGTGAGAAGAGGTACGAGTACAAAGGCGAATGAGCTCATCATTACTACGGCAAATAGCCACTCAGCCAAAGCCAAAGGGACAGCGAGACACTCGAGGCTCGTCTTCCTCCGGAGTCGGTTCTTGCTCCAGCTTGGCCACACTCACGCTCTCAACTGGCGTCTCAGTGAATGAAGGGCGCTGGAGGCCGTACTTCTTAGAGGGCGAGCGCAGCATGGAGCAGAGGATGCCGACTGTAACAATGAGGATATCGTGTTAGACCCAAAGAGAAAGCGCGACAAGAAGAGAAGACCCTCAAGCTTACCCATGATGAGGCCGATCGATATGAGCATCAGCGGAGAGAACATGTGCAGCTGGTCGGGAGATGTGATACTGTCGTTCATGGACACGACTGCCAGAGACACGAGGACGGCCATGGCCATGAGGCACATACCAAAGAGCGACAGCAGCTGCAGGATTTAATAGCGAACGACACCATCAGCTGACTGATCTGCTCTCTATCTTCCCATTCGTCCCAAGCATCACGTACCATGTATCCGTCCTGCAGCAGCAGCGCAACCATCATGGACGAACGCGCAGGTCTCTCACGTTCCTGCTCACGCTTAGCCTCAACCATTATAGGCGCTTCTGTCGGCTGTGGCGCCTTCTCACTCTGCGCCAGAGCAGCTGTCGCAGTCGGTCTTCGAGCCCGATGACGATGAGCTCCGTGGCCGTGGCCGTGACGTGGCCGATAGCGGTAGGCCACAGCTGCCGCAGTTGCAGATCCAGCGAGTGTGAGCAGAGGCACGAGCAGTCCCATGCGAGGCGCCATGACGATCGGTCTCAAGGTCGGGCGGCGAGTCTGGAAGTGGAGAGTTCTTGGATTCAGCACTGACGCCTGTGGCAGATTGTGCTCCATGCATTTTGAGAGGTTTGTGCATCACTTTTGCGCGGAATGGAAGTGCGTTATTTATGGATGTGATCGTTATTTGTGGACGTATTGTATTGAACAAGGTGTTTTCGTATGTTCGTTTTCAATGTGATGCTGTAACGTTCTGCAGCGGTGTACAGTATTCAGTATGACGAAGGGAGCGTGTATTCCGTCAAGATCGCATCCGATGCGGAAGTGAGCGCGCTGCGAGAGGCTATTGCTGACATTGCGAGCACAAGAGGCATACTGCCCTACCAAGACTCGTGACGCTTTGTTTGGCGCGGATGAAGCATTGCGAGCACAACATCAAGAGCACCGCCACAATTCGAGGGCTTGTTGAAACGAGGACGCCAATAAGACGATGAGTATCCGTGTGCAAAGATGACTCCAAGCTGAATTTTCAGAGAGGCTTATCCTGGTGCTTCAGCCTAAGAAATTCACGTGCTGGTGGAACTCCCGACTCAACAATCAACAAGCAACTACCGTACGATGCAAGGGAATGAGCACCGAGGCTTCGTGCCGAATGCTCAGATTTGCTATGTTGTACTACAGTACACTAGATTGACAACAATGATGGTATTCTGACAATTGCTGATGTCTTCTACGTGACGTTCGTATGAAGAAAGGCAAGCATTTGACGAGATCGCGTTGCCGGAATTACTTAACCAAGGACAAGTCAAGGATCAACAAGCGTACGACGCTTCGTATCCACGACGACAAAGACCCCTAGCTACTGTAGTTCCTTTCTCATTTTGGATCGACAAAGCTTGCAATAACGGATGGCGTCCGCACCTCCTTCGCACATAGGTATGAGCATATAGAGTACCCCTATGCAGTAGTATAACACAATCGCATTGAAGTTACTCCATGCAAAAAATTCAAATGTTGTTCTGCATTGATGTGGCATTTAAAAGGCCTTACAATTTGAGCTTCTTCATGAGCACCACAATCTCACGCTGCACCTCCTCATCCTCTGGGGTTTTAACAGGCACTTCCTTCGCACGAATCAGCCAAGTGGCAGCCTCACTCACGTTCTTCATCTTGAGATACGTCTGCGCCAACAGAAACGTGTTCTTCTTCCAAAAGCCTGGACTGATATTCTCTGCAAGCCACGTAAAATGTCAGCGACAGTATTAGAACGCTTATAATCTCGTCAAAACTTACCAGCAGCCAGGAAATAAGAGATGGCTTCTTCGTAGGTCGCAGAGGGCGGCGTCCCGAACAAAGCAGAGGCCGCTCGCTTCTCGATCCAAGTCATATCAGCGAACGCCAGACACCACTGACCCAGGATATTATGGCATGTGGCATCGGTTGGGTCAAGCTCAATAGCACGTTGAATGTGGTCCTAAACAGAGAGAAAATGAGTGCAGCAAGATCTACGACAATTAGATATGTCTTCGAGCTCACCCGAACGACGTAAGCGCCTGCGATCTTCTCTTTCAGGTCACGGAAATTGCCCACAGTCCTGATAGCCAGAACAAAATCATCACGCTTGCCTGACCATGACAAAATTAAACCAATTACGATCACGAACCCAGTCATGATGCCCATCCACTTGTTGCAAAGCGCTGAGTTAGCGTCCAACGTGTATGCCTGCTCCGCGTACGAGAGTCCCTCCAGAGCGATGGCTTTCTTTTCTTCAGGGACCCCCGTTTCATCCACTAGGGAACTGCAAGCTCGTGCGAGACGCCAGAGCTAGAGCAAGGAAATCATGCTTAAATTCATCATACCAAATGAAGAAAATGCCCGACCGCAAGCTTTACCAGCTCCTTTTCGGCACGATGTGCCGGAAGAGCAGCCTTCAGATACGCGCGGGTTTCTTTGTGACTGTTCTGCTTGAACAAGGTTTCTGCATGGCTGACGATCGAGTCAATGTCAGAGGGCACAGCACGTTTCTCTTCGTTCTCGTCCGGAATCGCGGAGGCAGACACACGTCCGGGTTCTTGCGGGGACTGGGACGAAGTAGGCTGCTGCCCCGACGGCTTGCCACTGGACTCTACACAACGCACAAGTGGAAAGTGAGCTTGGTGGGAAATGCCAAGTATGGCGGATTGCGTACCATTGTACTGTCGAATCATTTCAAAGTCGCTATCGTCGTCTGGGAACACGGCCTTTTCCGCGATGACAGCCACGCCAGGCATTGTGACAGTCGACTGGCTTAGTACTTCTACCGTTGCAGCTGATAGTAAACGAACGCATGCGTCACAATCAAGATCATGCCATCCTCCTTTGTGTTAAGGATCATCAAACCTGTGAAAATACCAATGGCGATCCACATGAGCGGGGGAAACATAGGCAGCTGCGCGGGCGAGAGGCTCTCATCTCCGGTCCACGTGAGGATCATGGATACCGACGCCACAAGGATGAGCAAGACTAAGCCAAAGACGGACAACAGCTGCAGGCAAACAGTCCAGGAGCGTAAGCCTACCAATCGCCCATGCTTGAATCACTCAACTCACCATGTTTCCTTCTCTTGTGATCAGCATGAGCTGCTGTTGCTGATGTGCGTTCTCTATCGTGTCTTCCTCGTAATCGTAATCAATCTCTGAGAGCGACTCGTCTCGCTCTTCGTCCTCATCAATCTGGCTGGATCTACTCCATGCGCTGCCCTCGCCACTCTGCTGCTGCTGACGGGGGACACCAGTGCTGCCTCGGCGCTCCTCTTCTTCTCCTTCGGGTCTCGCACTGCGCGTGGCGTAGCGGTAGAGCACCGTGGCGGCCGTAGCCGTGCCTGCGATGGCCACGAGTGACCAGATCAGGCCCTTGTAGCTGCTCATGAGGCTTCAATCGCGCTTGTGGTGGCGATGGCGTGAAATACCGGTACGAAACCGGTTGAACTCAAGCGATTGCTGGTCAGTTGTCGGCTGAGGCATGCTGAGCCATGACGGAGGAGCGGAGCTGCTGCCGGACCTGCCACGGCGACGTGGCCCCAAGCCCAAGAAGCCGAGAGAGCCCAAGCAGAAAAAGGAGCCCAAGTGCAGAGACAGAGGCAGCAGATTCAACGAGAAGCACGCGCTCAAGTATGGACTCACAGTCTCCACACGCAACGTCCATGGCGACGTGGAGGCCGTGATGTGCAAGTTCTGCATCGCCTACGGCAAAGAGACCACCAGCACATTGCAGCGCAAGCGCCGCATGACGGCCAACATCAAGCACTTCCGTCAGCCCTTTCGTCCGGACCACTACCTGTCGCACATGGAGATCAACCACAAGATCAAGTGGACCGCCTACGAACTGGCATCCGACGCGGAGAAGGAGTGGTTCTTTTCACCCGACGCAGTCGCGGCGCAGCAGAGAGAAGATCTGACGCAGAGAGATGAAGTCTTTGTGCACAAGAGCGGGCCCCTCACTGAAGCCCGCACCGAATCGACAGACAAGATCCTCAATCGATTGCGGTCGGTGCGACTGCCACCGTCCGAGATCGAACGGCGCGTCGTGGAGCTACTCGTGGGCACCATGTTCTTCGACCCGAGTGACGAAGTAGGCGTGACGAAGGCACGTGCGTTGGACGCATTCGTGCCCAAGGCTGGTAGTCAGCAAGGCAATTACGAGATTGTGATCAGGAACCAGCGTCTATTTGACCTCGCTATCAAATACATCGCGTGTGGTGCATCCTTCCGTCTCGCGACGCGATTGATTCAGTGCACTCGTGAAGAGACCAAGCTCACGTATTATGCTGGCTGCTCGGAGCGAAAAATCGCTGGTTACGTGCGTGCTTTGCTGGCCAGCAATCTGCAGAAGATCTCATGGATGATGCGTACTGCCTGGGCCTACGCCATCGCCACGGAGACAGCCGTCCACCAGGGCACGTCATATCTAGACGTGCGTATTCGTATTTACCAGAACGTGACCCTGCAGGACTTTCATCTAATGGCGCTGCCTGCCTTCGACCTGTATCCGGCGCTCGCAATCGTTCAGCGCTTGGAGAACTTGTTAAACATCTTGGACTCAAACTGGCGCGCCAAACTGCTCGGCACAACCACAAATGGTGGCGTGCACACAGGACGCAACAGAGCCATGACTGGCAGCCAGCAAGGTCTCGCAGCCCGATTGACGAGTCTCGTTACTAGTCCGGGCTTTTACTTGATTTGGAGCGGACTGCATCAGCTGGAGCTTGTGGTCAAGAATTGCGTCACAGATTTCTGTGAGGGTGCGTTCTACGATGAGCTCGTGAATGTTCTGGCTGCGCTGAGGCGTGCAGACACGGATGGGTTTCCTGAAGGCACTCATGTCCCAGAGATAAGAGGCTCGTATAACGTCACTCGTGGTTTTCCCGGAGTCTTCATTAACGCGCTCAAGTGGCTCATGGAACGGCATGAAGGCATCATGCAGTATTTACAGACTTCTCGATTGGCTTCGTTGCCTTCTCCCTCTTGGTGGACTTGCGTGACTGTTGCACACCGACTCATGGCTGAAATCGAGTACTTCGCTGAGAAGCTAGGCCAAATGGAGCCTGGAGAGAGCTATGTCAGTAACCAAGTGCAGGAGCTTTGCAAGCTGGCGCTCATCATGACAGATGTTGTGAATGCGCGACGTGATTTGTGGGACCATCGAGACGCCAAAGACGCATGCTCATCGGGCTCGTTCCTTTTGACGTACCAGAACGCACAGCAGTTTATTCAGAACGAAGGCGGACCTATGGCGATTGAAATGTTTGACCGGCTACAAGGCATTGAACGGTTGCTCATATCCAAGTCTGTGGCAAGCTTTGCTGTGAATCTGATTGGTGGAGTGGCCACAGTCGCTCAAGAAGGACGCCATTATTGCGTTGAGAGTGCGGGTGTGCTCGTTAATCCTCCGTTCGTAACGCCTCGTGCTCTATTTGAAATGGGCAAGGACGCGTTTACCAAGGTGATCGCTTCGCAGAAAACCAGACTTCTTGCGACTTTCTCGGATCAAGAACTCGAAACGCTTTCTCATGAATTCGATTCGTTTTATCTCGCTGTTCAGCACGAGAGCAAGTTGAAGGGGGTTCTTAAGACGCACAGCCGTGACACGGACATCGCTTGTGCATGGTCATGCCTCAGTGGCCGATTTCAGCTGCTCCAGGAATTTGTCTGCACTCTAGCTTCTGTTGTTCCGGAAGGGTCCGCTGGAACGTTAGCCACTGACCTGCGAACGCTTAACTGGGAGAAGCCTGACTACCGTCAGACTATGGTGGACTTCTCGCTTGAGGGAATTCTTCACGCTAAGCAGAAGATCAAAGTGGATCTTGTGGACATCAACTACAGCCATGCATCTACGGCCGCGAGCGAGGAAGACGACTCCGTGCCAGATGATGTGGGTGGTCCCCACTCCATGCAGTCCATCTTGGATAGCAATGACTGCCTCTCGATGGGGAGCTGTCTCGCGGGTATTCACACTCCTGATGCCTCAGCTATACCGCCTCTCGAGAGTCTGTCCAGTGGCGTACTCACTGGACCTCATGACATGGACCCATTGCCATCTGCATCAAGTGGCTACATGGTCGTGTAAAACCCAATCACCCAATAAACTATTAATCTGATTTCTCCATTAAGTTCGCATCTCGCGCCTAAGTTCGCTTGAACTGACTCTTGCTCAGTCGCCATGCGAATCAACGTCGTCCTGCCTCTTGTTCTGCTAGTGGGTGCCACCGCTGCGTCCTCCAATGTCTTCATTGGCAACGCCACCACTTATGGCCTTGATGATGCCATAGGCGGAGCCTGCAGCGCTCGTCGTGCCCCTTCGGGCGTCTCTGCAGGGCTGTTTGTGGCCATGAACAAGCAGCAGTACGGCGATTCCTCTGCTTGCAGCCGCTGTATCTCGCTGACCGGGCCGTCAGCCACTGTCACCACGTACGTGGCAGACCTGTGCTCAGAATGTGGCCATGGCAATCTCGACCTGAACACGGCGTTGTGGAACAAAGTGGTCGGTGGCGATCCGCGCATCGAGGATATCTCCTGGTCTTTCGTGTCGTGTCCCGAAGACGACGTGGCCTTCTGCCTCAAGGAAGGAAGTAACTCCTACTGGCTGGCACTGCAAGTGACCAATTCGGTCGACGGTATCGACGCCATGAAAATCGCGGGCCAGGAAGCTAGTGTGATTGGCATCACGTCTTTCTACCAGCTCTCGCCTTCCACTCCCGTGGATATGGACCTGCTGGCAGTCACGATCACGTCCAACTCGGGCGAGACATCCTCTCATACGATAAGCAGTGGTGATTTTGGCGGTTGCGCGTCAACTGTGTCGTCTTCTGATAGCATCACTCCCTCGACGACGGCGACAACAATAGCCACAGTCACTGTCGGTGTGGAGCAGGAAACTGCTTGGAGATCGTACCGCCGACGTCACACCAAGCTCTACTGAGAGCGTGTCTACACTTATTAATGTCTTTGAGCGTGAACAAGGAGAATCATTCCAAGCCATGTATTGCTTCTTACATCTGCAAGTACTGTTCGTGTCTTCAGGCTGGCGGCCGCACTGCCAGAGTTACAATGGCGTTCTCGTGGATCTTGTACTCTGCAATCGTGCGCTCATCCTCCAGCACTTTGTCCAGATAAGTCAGGAACTGCGTATGAACGGGGTGGTGCTCCTCACGCTGGATCTTCTTCTTCAGCTCCAAGACCGAGTCCGTGGGGTCCACGTCCAGCGAGATGCTGTTCCCCTTGAAATTCTTGACCAAGATCTGCATTTCCAACAGACAAGAGAGTGAAGAATGAGCTCCAGAGCCAACCCCCATGATGTGGGACAGGTGATACTTGAACTCCGTTAGTACTTAATACAACAAGCTCATATTCAATAATGATAATGTTTCACAACCAACAGCTCAAACAAATAACTGCAACAAAAATTCGAAAAGAGAACCAATTGTACAGATCAAAACACATTCATTAGGAGATTCAAGCTTAGTTTCCACCACGCAGACGAAGCACCAAGTGCAGCGTAGACTCCTTCTGGATGTTGTAGTCCGACAGCGTGCGACCGTCCTCGAGCTGCTTGCCAGCAAAGATCAGACGCTGCTGGTCAGGCGGGATGCCTTCCTTATCCTGAATCTTCTGCTTCACGTTGTCAATCGAGTCCGAGGGCTCAACGTCCAGCGTAATGGTCTTGCCAGTAAGCGTCTTCACGAAGATCTGCATGTTGCTTGTATTGGTCTTGGCTCTGGTCTTGAGAACTTGGAGGCGCAATGGATAATAACTCCTTGGCTCTTTGGTCAGAACTTGCGACCGTTGAAGAAAAGTGGATTATTATCTGGAACGTTCGCTGCGGAGGAAACCGATTGTTCTAGATTCTTGAATACAAAAATCAAGAGTGCGGTTTTCTCATGTTCTTTCTGGTATGAGACCATCACTCATGTGAAACCACTCATCAGTGTGGGTTGATATGGTTCATGGTACCGTGCTCCCTATCAAATGCGATACGATTCATTCAGGAAGGGGGGGTTAATTCTGCGTTCCTCCAGTAAAGTTGAAGGGCACTTTGGCAAAATTCTGCATGTTCTTCTTCAGACTCTCCGTCATGTCGCTCATTTTGCCCTCCATCTCTGCCATCTTGCCCGTGGGGCGACGCTGCAGGCCCAATGTTTCCAGATACACGAGTTGCTCGCTTTTCTTAAGTCCCTTCATGTTCATGATGCTCTGAAAGTCGTCGGCATTTCCCTCGGGCCACATGATCTTGAAACTCTCCACCAGCATCTCGTTGGGCGTCCCGATGAGCTTCAATACGCTCTCCACTTTTTGAAACTCGTGCGTCACAAATTTCGTGTAACGGGCTGGAATCAGCGGTGTACTGGATGAAGAAAGCGATCCCGACTCTTGGCCGATTACAGGTAGCTGCAGAAAAAGCGTCTTGAGAGCGTAGACATCCAATAGTAGCTGCTGCGTTGCCACCTGGCTCACTTTGCGGCATTTCATCACCGATTGCAAGATCTTCGGCACAAAAGAAGCCGCAAACTTGTCGTAAAAGTTTGTGAAGTACAAACCGGATAGCATCTGTCGCAGTACGGGCACGAAGTGGCGTAATTTGTCGCCAATCTGAGACACGTAGTTGCTTTCGTCACCCACTGCTTCCCAAGATTGCCAGTTTGCCTTAGGCATAGCTGATAGTTCATCCTCTAATATGGTCTCGAGACCACCGACGATAGACTTCATGGCCGCAGCACCAACATCATGAAATGTGTCGATCTCATTCGCCAACTCAATTGAATCTGCAAAGGCCTTGTCGATTTTTGCTCGAATTACTTCCTCAAGCGACGGCAAGGTCTCGGCGCAATACTCGGCAGTATTGATCACAAAACAAAGTTCTTCTTCTTGCTTCTCACCCAATTTCACTCGCACCCCAGAAGAATCATTTGTGCCACCTGGAGGTGAAGCTGGTAGTTTTTGAAGCAATCGCAGCGAATACGACTGAAGGCAGCGTTTGAATTCGTTTTGCAAGTCAAAGAACGTCTGCCCGTTAGTCAGAGCCGTGCATCGTTTCACAGAATTGCGAATATACGCAAACATGTGCACAGAGCTCGAGAACACTGGTAATTGACCATTCCGATCGACGATTTCGGAACTCATCACCTCTTGGATCATTTGCTCCATATTCTTGCGCTCCAGCGCCACATACGCTGTCATGAATGGATCAAATGAGCGCGAAATGATCCCACGGACGGTTGGTAATGCCTCATCGGGTCCAAGAAGTTCACCGCGCTTTTCCATTTCCTCCTCTAGTGCCTTGCGTTCGGCTTCCCGTTTCTTTCGTCGATGCTTGCGCCTAATTCCTTCTGCAGAATAAGGATCAATAAGTTGGCCATCTTCATCAAACTCGTCCTGATTTTCGACACCCTCTGGTGCGGATGATGCACCTTCAAATCTTTGAGCGACTTCACGCTCGAACATAAGTGTTCGTTGCAGTGCCTTCAGTAGTAGAGTCACATCCATATCTTCAGGAGTATGAACCCCAAGCTGCGCGAGAAAATGTGCTCGTGTAGCTTCGCAGAAGCTGATAGCTATCCGGCGGCCCATCAGCCAGTGCTTCGGGAATACCAAATCCATGCGCTCGTCGATAACAGAAAGGAGGTGGTAAAACCATGGATACCGCTTCTCAGCGTGTTCCAATCCCTCTTGGTCGCCTCCATTACCAAAGAGCTTCTCGTATGATATTAGCTGCTCATCACAAAAGGAAAGAATAAGCTTGTTGCGGGTAGCTTTCCCAAGGGCATCGACAACAGCGCAGGCTGCTGACAAGTTCGTGAACACGGCTTGCAATTCTTCCTCGGTCGAAAAGTTGTCCTCCAAATTATCGAGCGGGCCAATTGCTTGGAAGTCAGCAAAAATCTGGGCAGCCATTTCTTCTTGAATCGCGCGCACGGTCTTGTGGAGCTCCACGATTTTGCTGACATTAGCAAAGCTGTCGAAATGCGTGAAAAGCTGGTTTACAGCCTCCAGTAGCGAGGCTGCTTCCTTGTAGTTACGCTGCGAGGCCATGAGCTCTAGCTGGTCAACCGCATTGACCAGCATGTGCAGTCGTTTGAGCGCTGTGAGTGTGGTCTGCAGGTGACGCTTGGCGTAGTCTAGCTGTTTGATATCCCTGCAAATTTCTTGCACCATGACCTCCGACTGCTCGGCCTTGCCACGAATATCGTGTATTTTATGGAAGAGTTGCTTCACAGCCATCTTCGCATCTTTCAGGTCCGTCAGTGCTTGGTGAGCAGCGAGGCTTTGATCTTGTGACGCTTGGGACAACGACTCGTCCAGCTCTTTCATACGAACGCGAAGGCGGCTCACAAAGGCGCCCATGTCACCCAAACTTTGCTCGTCAGGAAAGTTGCGGTTAATGAACTCGCGAGCGTCAAACTCTGGCCTGTCCAGAACGTCTTCCGATGGCAGCACCTGAAGAAAGACAAGTGGCACACAGTTAGAAACATCAAGATCCCGCTTCTTTGCCCTCACGACGCACCCGAGCCAGAGTATCCTCCATGGAGCGCGGAACCTTAGGATCTTGTGTCAGCACTTGTCTCCTTTCCTCTGCTTTCTTCTTAGCCGCTTTGTCGCCAGACCCCCCGCCCAGCCGCAGCATGATATCCATGGCGCTCACGTAGGAAATCAACGAGTGAGTTACATTGTAACCTGAGTTTCTAACGTATTTCAAACTAGCTAACCATAACGACTAGCCGGCCGAACCGTCGCCAAGTGGAGTCCAAGCCGAAGGATCAGCAGCATGCTCTTCAGGAACAAGATGTCATTATCCTTACGTGAACTTCGTTCTGGACAAGGTATCACACATGGTTTCCATGGAGATCTTTGGTTCGTGCAGAGGTTGCTGGGTCACGACGCCATCCAAAGCTGTCGTTGTAGAGCGCGTGTTCCGCTTGCACTAACTTTAGAAGCGATTGCACGCGAAACTTGCTGACGGATTCCCGTCGGCCTCGCCCAAGACCTCAACAGAACCTTGGAGCATGGAAGCTGTCGTGTGTGATGTGCTTGCAGAGCTGAGGCCACAGCGAGAGGAGCCGCGTGGCCGAGGAGCTTGCGAGTGTGCTATGACGTCGAAGCTGATGTAGCTGACCACGGAGGTCCTGCTGTGCCGTTCTGATGTCGATGAACTAGATGCACTAAAAGAGTACGTCGAGCGACGAAGCCACTCGACGTACTCTTTTGAGCGCAGATCAAATCAGCGCTCCAACGTCTCAGCTTACAGAACAGGATGCAACCGAAGTGGAAGGCGATGAAGGCGTTAAAGTCAACAAGCCACGACGCAAGAAGGAGCGTTCAACATCCGAGAGCTTGGCTGCGAAGCAAGTGGTGGGCTTCATGACAATTTTGACAGCAAAACATGAGGACACACGCACGCGACTAAAGATTGCATTGAATTCAGCTCAAGCACATGCGCTCTGGTAGCGGGAATTGAAGATCGTACGAACTGTGCATCGCTTGCAAAATGAGACGCGGCGTCTTGAAGTAGTCAGCCAATCATCCGTCGCGTACACAAGAGAAACGTGCAGCTCTCTGTCTCGTTACAGATCCAAAGCTTGGACGTGTACATGTGCTTCATGTTTCCGACCTCGAGCAACGATGAACCAATAAAACAGCTGATTGTCAGTGCGCGACAGCTCAAAAGCGATGAGTAAACTCTTGGTTATAGCACAAGAGTATGCCCATGACAAAGCCCTGGAACTCCGTAGCCAATTGCGCAAGCACAAGTAAAAGGTCGCATGATGACTCAAGAAATGACCCTCAAAAGCAAGCTAATTCCTACTTGTACGACTTTGGGCATTTATTTCTTTAGCCAAAACTTATTATTTTGCTTCTTTTGTCAGAAACCAGGAAAATGAGTATGTTAACTGCAGAACCCCTGCAAGCTGCAGCGTAAGAAATGCGAGAAGATAGCGATCTCTTCCCCCTGATGTGCTTGGTTGGACTTCATCACAGTCTGCTGCACGAAACTTTTTTTTGCAATCCAGAGTTCAGGATTATTATACCGGTTGGAGAGAACTCCAGACAGTTGGCGAACAGTCGTGTACTGAGATTGAAGACCGACGAATCAGATCCAGAGTTCAGGATTAATATACCGGTTCTCTATTCACATATTTTCGCCTCAGATCCTACCAATCACAAAAGGCCACGCGCAGAAATCTAGAAACGCATCCGTTCATGTCCCCCTTTTTGCGACAGACACTAGGGACGATTACGGATCAGGTGCGGATCATTCACCCACACTTGGCGTCGGATCTCATCTTGTCCGCTCAATTATACTGCAAAGTGTATGAAGGAGGTCCTCAGAGAACAGGGGTGACAATGATCGATGCCACCGCCCGAGCCCTATTTCGAGAATCGTTTAATTAAAAGAATGATGGTCTAACTTCGATTTATCAATACTCAGAATAAGCTAGATTTCGCAGCCTACAATTTTCATCGTAAAGCGAAAACTTTGTGCAGCGTACTTATTCTAGTATAATCATAAACTTCAACCCGTCGCTTTCAGAGCCGCACAAGGTCGTCATTATCCAATTGAGCCTGAAGAACACAGGGCAAAGACCACCATTATGCAGATCTTCGTGAAGACGCTTACTGGCAAGACCATTACGCTGGACGTTGAGCCCTCGGACTCGATCGACAACGTGAAGCAGAAGATTCAGGACAAGGAAGGCATCCCGCCTGACCAGCAGCGTCTGATCTTTGCTGGCAAGCAGCTCGAGGACGGTCGCACGCTGTCGGACTACAACATCCAGAAGGAGTCTACGCTGCACTTGGTGCTTCGTCTGCGTGGTGGTAACTAAGGGAAGCTCTCTCTGTTTAAGAATTTCGATAATGAATGTCTTTCTAGTTGATTTCTAATTAGTTTGTGCCTGTTTGTTCATTCTTTGTGAGCTCCGTAATACTTGTAGTCGATTTTTTCCTTTATGCTTAAAATACCGAGTTACTTTCACGGTACTGCAGTGTTCGGACGTTGAAGAGTGGGTTTGGTACATAGAGACTTGTCGAGGGGGCGGATGAGCGTAAAGGCAACGAAGTCAGCAGTGCTCAGCGATAGGGAATGGCGCCAAAGCCGTCGTACTCTGGAGCGCCTTGACTTCGAACCCGTTCCCGAGACACCACCGCTGGTACCCAGATCTTTATATGGGGAGATTGCGGAGCCAAAGAAGACTATTGGCGAAGAGGAAACTGAGGCAGGCGATTTCAGAAGCCTACAACGAGAGAAGAACGCAACATCACACTGGTATGTAACCCTCCCAGTCTAATTATCTCACTGCGTTCACATTTGGTATCGCTGTGGATAGCCCATTAAGAAACTCGGTCATTGAGTCGGAGGGTTCTCTAGAACTCTCTTCCGAATCTGTTGCTGTTCCAGACTCACAGTCCATTAACACAATCTCCAGTCAAACGGCGCCAGTATTATCTGTTTCAAGGCCTTCCAGCCACACGCACTTGAATATCACTGGATTTGAGGCTCAGCTGGTAGCGGACCAAGACGCCATTCGCCTCTCTGTCATGGTCAGCCCTTTGGCTATGGCGATATGCACATTATATTAATTGCTAAACAGTCTTGATTGTAGGCTGCAATGGGAGCTATGCGAGCTGCTATGGAAAAAGAAGTCGATTTGGGGCGCATGAAAATGAGCGCAGCACATGCGAGCGATGTCACGATGCTGCAGGTAGGATTAGAATGCTTTTGAAGCTGTTTTTTTAATTGACGCCACGTTGCTTTGATCAGAACAAAATCGAAGAGTTGAAAGAATACATCGTACGCACGGATGCGCACGATGCTCAGCGTGTCGAACTGTTGGACCATCTCTTAGATCTCATGGCTCGACGAACACAACGCCAAGTACGTCCATGATATCAACCTGCGGTCAATTCTAAAATCTTACGCAGCACGAACGTGATTTCCTTGGAAATAGCGACTTCTATGGCAAAGTCCTCAATCCATGCGCGCATGTTTCTTCGCCTGGAGATCAGCAATTCGCTCTCGTTTGATCAAGGAACATCAGATGCGGTTGGCTCAGCGTCACGCTTACAAATGCTCTTTGCGTGTATACTTTCAGGCGTGGGGACGAATTATGCAAACCCAGAAGTTGGCGCTACGGCTCAATTCTCAGCAGGAGCAACATGCGCATCAACTAGTTGAGACAGTGAATGAGTACCAACTCACGATTGAGCAGGTACATGATAACATACGGCGGAGCGAGTCAGCATTGTGATTAATCACCTCGCCAATAACTGTGAACAGCTTCGTCGAGAGCTGGAGGACGCCAAAGTTCAAGTAGCAACATCGCACAAGTGCCAGCAACGGTTGGAAGAAAACCTGCGGCAGGTGTTTTTGCGGGGAGTGTCGGCGATGAACATTGAAGCGCTGACACTGTTTAATACGAGCCATCATCAGAGCACCATACCTCAAGCTGTGAGCTCCAGCGAGACGTCCAGATCGTCAACCATCCAAGGAAGCAGTTTGCAGGCATCTTTTAAATCAAAAGAACCGGATAACGACCGATCAAATTGGAACTCTGCACAAGAGATCTCAATTTGCTTAGGTGAAGACATGAGCGATGACATGAGCGATATCGATTTTATACCAATTGAGTCCCCTCCTTCACCGCATCAGCCAGTGATAGTGAGTTCAAGACCCAATGGAAGTCTTCACAAGCTGTTTGCACCAACTACTGTATTAAAAAGCGAGGAAGCAAGCAGCAACAGTAGCTGCAAATCGAATGCGCTCGAATCACAACCGCTAGCTCATGCACCTGACATCGACACTAGCCTCAAAAGGCTTACTCAACACGAGTGCACTCGCTCTTCGAGACTAAGCAATCGACAACCTCCTTTTAGCAGCAATGGATTGCGCAGTGCTGAAATTTTGCAGCGCCACAAACAGCTCGTTCATCGTGGAAATTACGTCAATTCATCGTCAGTTATACCAAGCTACGCGAATGTGGTTCCTACTCGTGTGTCATCGCAACATCGCTCACGACCCCATGTTGGCTTTAAGTATCAAGTGGAGCTGGAGTACATGCGTAGCGCAGTGACTGCAGCTGGAGCCGTACAGCCGTCTAGACGAACAAGCTCGAGCAACCCATTTGAAAAGCGTAGTTCATCGCGTAAGCTATAGCTGGCACATTCATTTTCGCCTTCATATGTCTTGTTATTTTAGCACGAACGAGTATTAAAATAGCTGACCCAGGCGAAACTCGTTCGGGCAAGTTTGCATGTGTTGGCGATGCGCACGCAGCACGGTATCCATCAGGCGTACGCGCTTGACGGTGATTCTGCACCTGATGACGATAACGATTCCACCGAAGAGAGAGGCCTCGATGTCGCCAGTGATGAGAATTTTCACGGAGAAGATGACGACGTACGTGGCGAGCTGAATTTGTTCTTGTCAATTTAACGTAATCCTGTATGCTACTGATGCATGCAGATCGACCTCGACGGATACGAAGATTATCTTGCTGACATGAAAAGGTTGCCACTATCTTTTTACTCTACCATTTCTGTCTCACGCTGCACTTCCTCTGTTCCTGCAGCCGCGCTGACCCCAGACCTCAGAGTGCACGCTTGGCGCACCACATGCCCACAGAGTCGCCCCAGTTCTACATGGTGAACGCAAATAATCCTTCATCTACACGCCCCACAAGACCCATGAGTGCACGACCACGAATGACATCAAGCAATGGTCGGAACTCTACATGTCAAATTTCTCGTAAAATTCAGCACGAAACCAGTCGCTCTGGGGCAGGTTTGCGGCGAAAGCGACAAGTAGGTGAAATCCCCGTGAACGCTCGTACTCGAGCTGTGTATCACGATGTAGGACGGACATCGTCTGGTGGGCCAAGTGGAATGAAAAATATGCCCAATTCTGTATCAGCAGCCTCAGTGGTGCATACGAAGTTCAAAATATTTCAGCAGGCAGAGCTTCATGACGAATATTTTAAGCTTGTAGATGTAGTGACGGAGCTAAAGGCTGCATGCCACATTGAACAAGCCGCGCGGATGAAAGCCATGGCTCGTGTCCGGCGTCTGGAAGAAATTGTGGCCATGAAAGACAAGAAAATTGAGTCTCTTCTGCAAAAAGCTGAACTTGGAGCCACATGCTCAGCAATTAATGGTGCGACACATCGGGATCTGGCGCACAAAGATCGGCAAAACCAAAGCGTTATTCATAAACTGCAGCTTAAGATTGCGCAACAAAGTCAGTTAGTCGCCTCGTATGAAGACGCTATGCAAGCTTTGCGCAGCAATGTCAAGAGTACAAACGTAATGCAGCTGGAGGAGGAGCGCAATCAGCTGTACATTGAACTGCAGCATTTTCAGGAGAAGATTGCACGCCAACGGATGGAGATTAATTCACAGGAACGTAAGATAACCGACCTTCAAAACCTCGACAAAATCATACGACAACAGTTAGCCAAAGTACAGCAAGAGCATAAGCGAACGCAAAGCGAAAAGCAAAAAGCCGAGCAAGAGATCGCGTTGTTGAAGTCGAACGTAGAGCAACTGCAGGGCAATGTTATCCTGTTGCAGCGAAAACGCGCATACGACCGCGAAGTTGCAAGCAACGCGCACAACCAAAGAGGTTTGACTCCATCACGCAGCGCTATTTTATCACGTGCGCTAGAGGAGTTAAAACATGTCGCGCGAAAAGAGAGTTCAACTCCTGTCGCCTCCGTTCAAAGAGAGCGAATGAAAGCATTGTCGACTGCAAAGCCAAGCGCACCTAAAAGCATATCTTCATCAAATCCAACCCCACCAACCGTAAAAGTCCAAAGTGCAACAGCTCCCGCACTCAGAATAGTAAGACCTGCAAACGCTGGCCCCACTAGACAACATCGGGTGGTTGCTTCAAATTCGCCATCAAGTGTTGATGAACATTGTTCGCCAAAAAGTGAAGATACGCTCCAAACAAATCCAATTGAACTCGTCGATTTTGGGACGTCCGATAAAGTATTAGCATGTGATGAGCTAAAACAAGAGTTATTAGCTCATACATCAAGAGGAGATGGTGATCGAATTCAAGGCAAAATACGGACAAAAGACACAGTTAATGACTCTGTGGTCGAGGTTACAATATTTGACGAGAACGCACAGGAATGCGGAAACTGGTGTGTCAACGACAGCGAACAAAGTGCGGTTTCTACTGATTTTGTACGATCTAACGCGAAGAATTACACAATCGGTGAAGCAAACACGCTATCACTTGAGCGTGAAAATACTGCTCTCGCCGATAGCATCAAGGAAATAGCAGCTAGTGATCAAGTCACAACGTCGGAGTTAAGTGTTGTCTCGAGTCTAGAAGCATTGCAGCGAAAAGAGATTGCAGACATCGAAAAGCTTCTACGCGATATGGATGCAGCAGGAAGTGGAATGCTGGACAGCGCTTCGTCAGACGAATTTCTTGAAGACGCCGAAAGTCAATTTGCTACCTTGGATCGCCCAGCACTTGCTGTTGATGTCGATACACGCGAACACGAAGATGAAGCTGAAGACGATGATCCGATTGCAGGAACTGACTTGGGTCAACGATATGTGCCAGGTGTCACTTTCGAATATGACCAGCGATACGAGTCAGACTTCACAGAAACCAATGACAATGATTATACAGCAGAAGAGGAGGTAGACGGTGATACAATGCTGTAGCCATTCAAGAATTCCTTCTATCATTTAGTTTAATAGTACAACCATGGCCCATAGACACTTGCCTGCTTATTTGTGAGTTCGCATGCCTTTTATATTGCCTCGAGTGCCGCGTGAATGGCGTGACTTGACATGTACATGCACTGGAGGCAGGAATTCCACGCTTTTGCTATTTTTTGCCGCGCTCCGTGTCGACAACAAACCAAGTAGAAGCGGATGTTGCTCGCTCTGTTCGGGATCACTTTGAACTGCACTGGATCTATGCTGAATGACCTCGATGAAAATTTCACCATCAAAGGGTGTGTTGAAAAGCCGCGTGTAGTATTCGAAAAGAGCCTGCGTGCGCTCAGCGATTTTGGGATCGTCCTCCGCCTCGTTCATCTCCAAATGAAGCAGCATTTTACTTGCGATAGATTTGGCTGGGAAAGGCACGATAGAGATCCCGTCATTCTCGATCTGGTTGTTGCCGGTGAATTCGTCGCTGCTAGTTGTCGAAGAAGCTCGGGCTTCAGATGACCGGAGACGCTGTGATGATGTCGCAAATGCAAAGAACCTTTTGATCCCCTTGGGAGATGATGATGAAAACGACGACGACGATCGAGTAGAAAAAGACGAAGAAACACTAGGCCGCATTGACTGTTGTCGCACCGCGGCGTTTACAGCAACAAAGTCCTGATGCAGTGTTAAAAGAGCCTTGAAGGTACCCGAGAAGCCCAGTCGCGTGTGACTCTCGCGAGGCGAACCCACGACAAGCTCCACATAGTAACGAACGCGAAGCTTGGGCTTCTTACGAATGTTCGCTGCCGCCACATTGCGCTCTTCCTTGTGCGCTGTCACATCCACGCCCACAGGCCGCACCATCATGAGCGACTGTCACGCAGTGTTAGTCGAAATGGGAGAAGCTTGCAAACACACATAATCGCACTTAACCAAACGATCAAAGGTACGGTGGATACAGCCAGTGATTGTATTGATTCGCGCTGTCTCTATCCCATAGGCTGGAAACATGTTACTCTTCGTAAAGCATTCTGGCGTCTGCGCCATCAACTTGAGCCTGCTCATTGACATCATGTACGGGATGCACGCCCACCTAAAATAGAGTTCAGTAGAGTCAGCGAATGGAAATGAGGTCAACTCTGCAAAACGTACCAACCAGTGACCCGTCTTTTGAATACACGATACCAGAACATCATCATCTTCGAGTAAAGATTCCTCCACAATCATGTGTGATTGTTGATCTGGAGCACTCGGTGGCTGAAGAAAGCCGCTAAATGGAGCAGCCTCTACACCAAGAGCTGTTGCCAGCGATGGCTGGGTAGCAGCTGAAGTATTACTCGCATCATTATCCACAACGCTGATGGAAAGATTCACTTTTTTCATCTGTTGCTCGTAGATCATGCGCTCCATGGTGCCTGTACTCACGAGACGATACACATGCACCGTCTTCGATTGTCCTATACGATGAGAACGGCACATCGACTACGGCAGTGACAGTGTCTCGCGTGAACGTTCAGGATTAATGTAAATTTGTATGACCCATGACTTACCTGGTGATCATTTGAGGGATTCCAGCTGACATCAAATAGCACCAGTCGGTTGGCTGCGTGCAGATTAATGCCTTCAGCTCCAGCACGGGTCGATACCAGCAGAAGCTTGACTGCACTGGCTGATGAGCTAAAAGCCTGTAAATAAAAACCGTGCACAAGTGTGGTTAGCTAAACAACAATCGTAATCTAATCGTGATAGCAAGCTCAGTGACAGACACACCTGAATATACTCCATACGCTTGGCACCAGTCGTAGTTCCATCAATTTGTAGAAACCAGTCATCCGTGTTGACATCTTTCGCAACGGATGAAGGCTTCTGCCCTTTCACAGTCTTTCGTTTGCGTAAAATTCCTGCTGGATCTCGTTTCGGACGAACAGCAGTCTTCCGTCGCTTATTGATCGGTGCACTTGGAGCTGTTTTTCGAGCCAGTGGATTGTCTGCACGTTGCGCTTGCGATGGGTTGAATGCACTTGCATGGAGAAATGCGGAAATGATCTTGAGAGTCGGCACACTCTGCGAGAAAACAACGACCTTATCACCGCAAGCGAAACTCTCTTCAATGATCTGCATCAACACAGCCATCTTTCCACTGTTCTCCAACACGCCCGTATCGTACGATGCAGGCGCCCCCGAGGCGAAGATCACAGAGCGTGCCCACTCGTAGGACTTCTGGCGATCACTGATCTTTTGGCGGCGTTTCTTGGATTGCGCAACAGCAATCTGACGTTTTTCGGCCAGACGCTCCTCCGATTCCCAGCTCCAACCAGCACTTGATTCTTCTGGCGGCATGACAGCCTCCATGTCTTCGTCTTGGTCTTGTTGTCCTTCAGGGCATAACTTCAAATGGATGATATCAGGGTGGTTCATCACTTGTAGTAGCGCCGCATAGGCTGTTAGTAGATCCGCAGTTGCTTTGCCATCAGTTGGCTCGCCATAAGATTCCAAGAAGGCGCAATACAGACGATGCTGAATCGGAGACAATTTGCAATACAAAATCCACTCTTTTTTGGGCGGCAGTTGCATCTTGAGCAACGCTTTACCGCGACGAAGGACAACTTGAGTCAGATTTTCAATCAATTCCCTTGAACGCAATACGTCACCTTCCATAATTGGCTTTTCATAACGCGCGCGGAACTCATCGTACGTTCCTAAGAAATTGTCGCGCGCAAAATTTACCATGCACCAGTACTCCGACAGTGAGTTCTGCATTACCACGACACACGAAACTATCAGAAACTCATCACCATGACAATGCGGGCATACTGACATACCTGTACGGGATATCCTGTCAGCACCAAACGGCGTTTGGAATGAATTTTTCCCACACTCTGACACAAAAGGGAAGTTGGGTCCTTCATACGATGGCCTTCATCAAGTACGACAAGATCGGCACCAGGCTCACACAAGAGCTTAAAAAAATCGCGGGAAGACTTCTGCGACTTGGCACCAATAGAATGCGTGATGTCCATAGTCGCCGTGCTCACACGCGAACAAACCTGAATGGCCGCGTCTCGGTCGACTGACGCTGCCACGGTTGGGTTCAACAAACTGCGGAACATTTCGTAGCCCATAAGCAATACGCCTCCTTCACGCTTCCAGCGCTGAAGTACGCGAATGCGCGTTTGCATGCTGCCAGTCTTACCCGCGACAGAGTCGAAGGCAAATACTGGACAGCGCACCAAGCTTTCGACGCTAAGCCATTTCTTGAACTCGGACTCCCAGTTCGGAATGCAAATGGCTGGGCATAGTACAATGGTCGTCACTGGTCGCACATCACTTTCATCATAACTGGCAAAGTGGTCTATCATGAAGGAATAAATAACTGTGATCACTTGGAGCGTCTTGCCGAGACCCATGTAGTCGGCCAGTATGCAGCCGCGGTCTGCCATGATGTGATCATAGAGGAATTGAACGCCGCGTACCTGATGCGGCTTCAAAAGTCGTTTAATCTCCTTTGCGATCCACACGTCACTCGCCTCGGAAGTCTGGACATCGTCCTCATCACACGTCAATGGACGCGAAGTGAGGCACACACGGCCAAATGCATCCGTGACCTCATCAGTGTCTTCGTCGTCATCAAGGTTGTCGGAGCCGCCGACATCAGACCCGAAGGGGCTTGTTGCTTCGACGCTGGTATTTTCCTCGTCCCCAAATGGCGCGTCGTTGTCAGCCGGGCAAATGCACGGTAGGAACATACACATGCTGCATTGCGTCATGGCATTGCCCGCTACAAGCGTTCGTAGCTTGGATTTTGGCGCCTGAGGTTGGATCAACCCATGGTGATCGCCGATGGACGATACATAAGGGAAGTCGCCAGCCTCATCGTTGCCCTGCACACAAATGCATGGCAGTAATCCGCAAGTGCAGCCGCCCATGATGCCTGCCACTGGGTGGGTGGTCGATGATCTGGAGGATGGGTGTGCCTCCTCGAGTGGTACAGGGCTTTTGTCGGCGGGCAGTAAATTTCATTGAAAAATACTGAAAGATACAAAGCGATTTTCTTGTATCAAATATAATTAGTCAAATATAATTAGTACAGTTGTGTGCCGCCGTGTTCCAATGATGTCACGCAATTCTGGGCTTTCCATTGGCTGAAATACAAAAAAAACAAATTTGATCAATGCTATTGGGTAAATTTATGTATCCAGTCAGAAAAAAACGACAGCGGCTTTAATCACCATATGAACCCAGATGAACCCAACAGAAAACAAATATATTCACAGTGTTTGAACCTCTTCAGACTGAAAAATCTGTAGACACTGTGTGAAGAGCTAAAAATGCCCAAGAAAAAGATGGCGAATGAACACCCAGCGGGTCACCCAAAAAATCATCAGGCTGATACTGGCGAGAACCAGTTTCAGCCGAGTCAAAAACACGGATGTCTGATGGGTTAACCCAATGGATCACAAACATGTACCCTCAATGGCAACGGCTACCCCACATAGGTAAACACCAGGAGCCATTGGCAACTGAGTTATATCCAGTGGACCAGAAACCGTGCTCCTGATAAAATTGGTATTCGACGCTGCACCACGAAAGCACCGTTCAGGCCTACCGCGCTTCATCTGGAATTTGTTGCACAGCTGCACGAGCTTTGTCAAGTCCTGCCACGTAATGCCAGCCTTCGTCGTGCGTGGATGACGGCGGAAAAACTTTTCCAGCAAAACATCTGGCAGATAGTCAGTCAGGCCGAGCAGTGAGCTGGCACGGCGAAGACTGGCTACGTAGCAGAGACCTCTTCATCAGCTGTGAATGTCCTAGGAATCTACAATATACGGATTAGAAACGGAACAAAAAATGATCAAAGGCCGGCACTTACTGGATGATTCATGCAGTAATCTTGAAAAGCACGGAGCCGTTCTTTGAGGTCCATAACTTCGCCTTCGCGGACGTCCCCTTCTTCGTCCTGCTGCTCCTCTTCCCACGCCCCAAAGGTGTCGACGTGATCACAGAGCGGACCGAAACCGTCTTCCTCAACGGTGTTAGGGCGTGTCATCGGAGTCGTCCGTATAGCCGTTCCATCTGATCCAATACCACTCGGGGTTCGTTGAATCACGGGCGTAAACAGCGTACACACCGTATTTCTTCACTGGCTTCTTTGCGGCAGCTGGCTTTTTGGCAAAGTATACAACCGGCAGTTTGTCTTTGTTGCGTTCGTAGAGACGGGGGCCTTTACTGGCGGCTTAGGAAGTAGTGGTGGCTTGGGCAGTCGACATGGTTTTTGAGAATGAAGAATTCATTTTGCTTTCTGCTTTGCTTTGCGTACATCCCAAAGTATACGGTTCAAGCTCAGTGTTAGCAGTTCTAAGAATTACCTACTATTAGCATTCAGACAAAAACATGCAGTACTTTGCAACCCCTCGATTTTACTTTATAAATCCTTAAACATACAGTACTTTGCAACCATTCGACCAGCTTTATATTGCACTTTGTCGCCGTAT
>JAADVW010000158.1:0-56002 GCA_023335875.1 Elongisporangium prolatum | reverse complement strand
TCTCTTCACCAAGTCTTTGGGGAAGAACAAGCACTGGGATCTAGCCCTTGGTCTGGGCATGACATGCATGTGATTGCAAATTAGGTCACTGGGTTGTTTAGCCCTCACCGATTAGCGGAGAGTTTTTTCCCAGATCATACAAGGCGGAGTAGTTTAGAGTTGCCACGCTGAGGGGGAGTGAAACAGATTCTAGAACAGACCAGAATGGTATAGTTCTTTCTACAGAATCTTTTAGAGACTAAAGTTGAAGACTAAACTTCAACATAGGGATGGTCTGTTACATAGACAGGCACAAAACAGAAATACAGCGTGTGACTCTCTAGACTAACCACCTAAAGCACTAAATCAATTAATCTCATTCCACAACTTACTCCTTCGGGCTTAAGTCATCCTCTTCAATTGCAATGCATTTTTATATTTAATTACATGTCGATGCTCTGGGCCAGGGGCGGCGGTCGGGCAGTAGTTGACCATCTTGGGGCGAGGGAGAGAGGGAGGGGTGGAGCGAGCGAGGGAGAGAGAGGGAGGGAGGGAATAGAGTTTGGTGTCGTAAAGTCGAATACTGACACTGAGCACTGTTCCACTTCATTCTCATGTCATCCTTGAATTCATGATGACCATCGCCAAACCCCCTCATCGTCCGTGTCCTCACCACCTCCGAGTCCCCAAGTCTCTACAAGTGCAACTCTTGCTCCAAGACAATCAAGGCCACGAATGGCTTTTCAAACGTCATCAACCACCTCAAGCGATTCCATCCTGCCTATGAAGATAAGGCCACCGCTGCGCTTCGCGACCCCAACATGCCGTCGCAGCGATTGGTCGACCAACGCACCAGCGATATCTATCGCTGGGTGGAATGGAGGGCCTGCCACTATCCTTCAGTGAGCGGCCACTCGTGCGCCACAACCCCAAGCTGTTGCTCCTGAGTGTCTGGACGCTTAAGCGCTACCTCAACGGTGTCAGCGAGCACATCGTCGTTGAGGCCAACGATGTGCTCGCTGACACCGTTGAGGTAGCGACCAGTAACTGTCGGCACTTTTGGCGATTTCGCTGTGTTCAACGATCCTGAGATGCCCCGTCCAACCGTCACCCGCTCCAGTGACTACCACGACGACCTCGAGTGCCATTCGCGTCATTTTGTTTTGCTCGCATTTCGTCTAATGGGAGACGAGGAAGATTTGAGCACTCAAAGTCTGTTTATTCTCACGCTCGCGCGTTTCGACCAGCCGTAGGAGCGTGTCGCTTTCATGGTGGGTGACAACTGCAGTGTCAACCAGTACATCGGTCGGCGTGGTGTGCCTTACATTGGCCGCGCCAGCCACCGTTTTGCGTTAGCCGTGCGTAACTTCATCGGTGCGGATGACGAGCTTATCGTAAAGGTCCATGTCCTCATGAAACGGCTCAGCACCATCAAGGGGCACGCTATCCTACGTCGTGTGAGCGATCTCGCTCCGGTCATGAAGAATGACACTCGTTGATCCAGTATCTACGCGATGATGAGCCAGTATGTCGAGATCCAGCCTGCGTTGGCGTCGCTCGACCACGGTACAGTGGCTGCATTCGATCTCCAGCAATTACTCCCGACCAGATCTGAGAATTTCAGAATCAGTGAACTGCTCATTGATCTGGAGAATTTCCAGTCTGTAACGGCCGAGCTACAACGACTGACACTCACGCTGTCAGCAGTACGACGTTTTTTCGACCACACGCTAGATCAGTACCCCCAGCTTAAAGCGCGTCTCCTCCCGATGGCTGCGATTGTAAGTGGTCTGATCACACTCCAGAGAAACGAGCAAATGACCAACGCCGAACGCACAGCTTGTGCTGTGTTCCGTCGTCAAGGTGAAGTCGAAGACGAGAGCAAGCGCGACGACAATGACGATGTGTCATTCGCTACTCGTGCGCTGAAAAAGCGCAAGGTGGGTCGTCGTCCACCGTTTATCAACGTGGACTTCGTTCCACCCACGCCCAACAAGTGCGAGCGCTTCGTCTCCCGCGCCAAACCGGTCAAAAGCGACCTACGTATATCAAAATGGATCCCATAACGCTAGAGACACTCCTGTTTTTCTGTACTGCAACAGAGAATTCTGGGACGTGTACGCGGTGGAATCCGTTCGCAACGGACTCGGCCGCAATAATTCCAATTAATTAAACATTTAATTGTGTTCATTCGAACACCAACATTTATCCATAAATTATTTTTTAGCAACCCTGCCCAGGCCACTCACCTCTGTTGAGCATATTGATACCACCGGCCTAGCGATCTCCTCCGCTGCCGTTCTCTGTGTCTCCTCTCCGTTTACGCTCGAGACTGGCACAGGATGCCGTCACCTGGGTGGTCTAGACCGCGTCGATGGCTATGCAGACGACTCAGCGTCGGCTCTGCATCGCTTACCGCGCCTGCAAAGGCAATTTCGACCAAGCCGACCCCACTGACCCTAGCCAGGAGTCTCCTGCGCTCTCAACAAAGATCGGCTCCTTCGAAGCGCAATGGGCCGGCTCAAGCCATTCTTGACTGTAATCGTTGAGGCAAACGAACAAGCGCGCACGAAGGTCAAGACTCAGGCCATGAAAGTGGCCGATCTTTCAGCCCAACCGGCCGACGCTATGAAGATGGTCGACAAGCTCACTTTGGAGCTATCGGCGCATACTATCATGCCGGTCACCAGCGCTGTCGACTGCATGGATGCGCCCCAAGAGACGGATGCGGCCTGCCTTAGGACAAATGGGCTACTGTGAGTTCGGTGCCAAGCGCACGAACCCGTTGCAGGTGGACGAGGACTTAGTAGCAAGCACGTGCAGCAGAGTAAGTAAGGGCATTATGCACACAGTTGAATTAAGACCTGCTTGGCTCAAGGGGGTTCTGTATCGCAAGACAGATCAAAGTCGACTTTAGTGCCGTCTGTGTGCACAAGCTCCGCGTCGTTGACGCGTATCGACAGACAGAGACCAGCTCGAAGATCACGACGAGTAAATATCAGCACTCACCGCAGTCATTGCTCTGCAAAGCACCGGCTTTCCCGTGATTGGTCCTGATTCGCCGGGTCTGCGGCTGCAGATCCCAAACCCCTCTGTCGATGAGGACGTTGTGAGCGAAGACAACGCCGAAAAGGAATACCAAGACATGCCAACGGCGACTCCGATCGCGGCCAGCGCACGTGTCACGACAGCGCCGGCGCTTCCGCAACCGCCGCGCTTCGAAGGACGTACGATGGAGGACCGTTGGGACTTCATCCACCAGTACGAGGCCTTCATGACGTCGATCAATGCGTTGCAGACCCGGTGGGGAGGCGGCTCCGCCATGCCGGTGGGTGCATGTGTTGAGACGCGTACCAAGCGCATGCTCGCGCGGTACGTCTTTCGCTGTCAGCCTCATGAAGTGATGGAGCGACAATGAATTGAATTCTTCAAGCTCGCATTCGTGCGGTCGCACGTGGACTACGCGCAAGTCGACGCGGCTATGAAGAAACTCCAGATGGACACATCGTTCCGTGAGCCCGAGAGCCGCATGATGGATTTAATTGTCAAGATGGAGGAAATATTGGATCGATTTAATCTTAGCGAGGCGGCATTAGACAAGGGGCAGGAGCGACTCGTTCGATCCTCCGTCAGTCTCTCGAGCCTGCTTCGTTCCGGACTGCAGTGGAAACGCTTCTCTCTCTACTAGAGAATAATAACTACAAGAAGCAAGTTGCTGATTATCTCAGCGGATTATTGTGCATATCGATGGCTTCATGACCTGGAAATCTCCTACAACCGCGCCATCTAACACACTGGTTTGACTGGCGAATCTGGTCAACGTGGACATGGAAGACGTGGTGGGAGCGGGGATCGAGGCGCCGGTAGAAGAGGTAGCGGCAGCAACGGCGCTTATCGTTCCGCCTGCTCTCTTGAGCGGTGTGCCTCGCGGCAGGGATGCTCAAAGGCCAGCTGGGACGGGCGCACGCTTACAGAGCATCAAGTTCGAGCATGCCCTCGGATCCAGCCCGGCGAGAGGATCCGTTTGCTGAGGGAGATGCGACAGCGTCGCACGCACGGTGCTATCCGTGAGAACAAAGAACCCCCATCTGAAGAAGTGATCGCGGAAACGACCATGAAACCACGACTGCGTCGGTCGATGGTTCGATTGTGAAGGCGTTGCTCTTGGATAGTGGAGTTGACACTTCACCGGTGGCGCGCGGGTTGCTCAATGCACTGAGCACTGCTGCTCAGTAGAACGCCGGTCATCACGACTACAATTGAAGCCAAGACGTTGTGTCCGGTCGGTGTCAAGTCCTACAGCGTAACCAGGACCGCCACATTCCGAGAGGTGGTGCTATCTACTTCTTCAGGCTTGTTAATGCAGCGGAACCCGACCTGCGTCGTGGAAGAGAGTGACTCGACCACAGATTTGATTGTTGACCGTCCGGTGAAGGAAATACAGGGATACAGTATTGACGCGCTGTTGGTCAACACCAGGGATGTGAGCCCCGAGAGGGAGCTCGCGGCGACTAAGAAGACGTCACGCCGAGGCTGTCACCTCTGCAGAAAGTCCAGCGTCTTCAAGTCGAGGCACCCGAGGACGAAAGTGCGACCGAGGCGGAAGATATAAGCGACATGAAACACGAACAGCAATGCCTAATGTACTGGGTAACGACACGTTGAGGAAAGTGAACAATGTCATCCAGCAGCTCGAGTTGGCCCAGGCAAAGGCGAAAGCGAACTGATTGTTCGAGGCCGGACAGCCGACGCTGAAGAATAGAATTCCGTCTGGGGTTCGGCCACAATCTTCCAGCGAAGGTATCACCTCTCAAGGTGCTCCTAAAACCCGGCGCCGTGCCGGTACGTGCGGGTGCGCAGCGCTTCTCTCCGATTGATCGTTACTTTCTGGATCGCATCTGTGGGAATCTAGTGAATCAAGAGCTGGCCGATATTTACCACCGGAGTCGGTAGTGTTCAGACCCAAGGATCGTGTGGAAGAAAGTACAAGGCACGGACCCGACTGCCGACCTACGCCTGACGATTAATTACTGGGCTGCGAACGAGCAGACAGAGGCGATGCCTTGGCCAATCCCCGTTCTTGAGGTTGTACTTGGCACGCTGGAGAAGGGGGAGGTTTTTTTCGTTCTGGATAGGTTCCGTGGATACTGGCAGCTGCCGCGGTACGACAGCTCCCAAGAATTATACAAGTGAATCAGCCACAAGAAGATGTACACGCCCAAGTGTGTTTTAATGGATGCGCAGGGTGCCGTCGCTTATTGCCAGGGCGTCTTTGAAGAAATATTTGGCGATCTTCTTGGCAACGGCATCCTCGCTTGGCTGGGCGATATTCTTGAATAAGCTAAAGACGAAGAGTCACTACTTCAGTTGCTAGATGATGTTCTAGGCCGCTGCGCCCGGTACGGGTTAAAGCTGCATGCTAAAAAGTGTCAGTTCTTTGCGAAGGAGGTGTGGGAAGATTATCTCGGCCTCTGGCGTGCGCCATTAATCCGATCGCGTAAGGACTCGTGGACATGCAGGCACCCAGGAAGGCCGGCGAGTACCACCAATTTTTGTGCGCCGTCAACTGGGTGCGACAGAGCATTCCTGAATACATACGGTTGACGCCTAGTTTGTACGAGACCCTGGAACGCGCCATGAAGGCGGCGGACTCACGCAAGAAGAAGCGGTTGAGTCGGTTTTTGCTCGCCGATGTCGGTTGGTGTGACGCTGACATAGCCAATATGGATTTGGTTCGTGTTCTCTGATTCAGATGGTGCCACTGGCCCATCCAGACGCATCCGCTGAGATTTCCCTGTACACTGATTTGAGCAATGACTGCTGGGGGGTGTGGGGAGTGGCAGCGCAGCTGTAGCCTGAAGAGCTACAGCTGCCCCTGGAGCAGCAAAACCATCGCCCATTAGCGTTCTTGAGCGATCGCACACGCTGAAGCAAGCAGTCACCTTCGAGTAAAGGCTACGGCTGCCTCGCTGGCAGCTGTTCTGGACTGGACGACACAGATAGCAGATGCCACAGCTTTTATCGATGCCTGTTTACATTGCATGACGACCGCAGGTGGCAAAGTCCCTCGTCCGTAAGGATAGACCCTGAAAGCAATAAAGCCGAACGAGCTGCTCCATTTCGATTTCTTGTCGATGATGGAAGGCGAAATGGGTGCCAAGTATGTATTGGTGCTGAAGGATGGCATGAGCGGATTTGTCGAGCTCGTGCCCTGCACTGAGGACGTGAGCAATCAAGTCTATGGTAGCTTGCTCGACTCGTTCAAGCGTTTTAGTGTAATACACAAGTGGATGTTCAACCGCGGTGCACACTTCGAGAACCAAATCATCGAGAAACTGCAGCGTGCGCTCGGGGCCCAGCACCAGTTCGCGACCGCCTACATGCCGTGCGCGAATGGTACTGTGGATGTTGTGAGCCGCGAATTCCTCCGCGGCATGAAAGCATTAATCAGCGGGCGTGGGCTGCAGCTCTCCGAATGGCCGCGCATCCTACCAGTGATTCAGTCCGCACTCAACTCCATGCCAGCCGACCAACTCGGTGGTGTATCACTCGTCAAAACCTTTACTATCCTGCCGGGTGACACGCAATTACGGGCAATCCTTCACCCGCGTAATCCGATAGAGGCCTTCGTCGAGTGGATCGATACTGAGATCAAGGAGCATTTGCAAAGCGACCGGGTGGCGCTGGATGGAATTCACGAGAAATTGACAGACGCAAGCGAGAAGTCGCCGCGCTGCTCGAGCCGTCAAGCTCGACGCCGTGGTGTCGAGCCGCAGAGATTCGCTGAGGGTGGCTTCGTGCTGGCCGCGACGACCACGAGTGCGAACGAAAACAAACTCGCGCTGGTGTGGCGCGGGCCGAAGCGTATCCTTAGACCTTTCAACGATTACACCTCTGAGGCGCAGGGTTTCATCGAGCAATTCGCGGTCAGCACCCGTCACGCCTCACGCCTATAGCTTTACCGTGACGCGATGAGCATGACATGATCGAGCAAGCAATCCATAGCAAACATCTCGTTGAGCAGCTTCTCGAGTGTCACCTCAGTCGCACATTGGGTGGTGTGAGTCAAAGGTTCGGCGTGGACGCGATTGAAGCATCCTGGGATCGATCAAGCAAGACATGTCCGTTTTCAAGCCTACGTTGAAACTGATCTTTGGGGGCCCGCAGACCACTTCCCTCTCCAACGCGGTGGGCGATAAAATGTGTATACACTCCTCACCACATGGCCACACTCCACCATGTGGATCTTCGCTCGTACCACCCTTGCTGACTACGACGTCGTGCTGCGCTTTCGCTTGGTGGCCGAGCGTGTGCGGTTCCGCGGGAGCCTGGCCGGTCGAAGGTCAGTCGGTCCGGCAGGGTTCATCGCCGCGGCCATACTGGCACGCATGCAAAGACCATTGTGTATTTATTTGAATTACGAATTCGTTCTCAAATGGTCTTTTCTTGCTCTATTTCCATGCTCTTGTTGTGTCCACAGCCCGCAGCAACTCACATTGATTCACATCTCGCGATATACTTCAGTTTGGTTACCATCTTCGCCTTTCAGCGCCAGCGCGACAGCTTTGCATACCGCCATCCCAGAGCTGCTCACACATACGAGTAGTCAGGAGTCGCAGCCTGAGCAGCAGCCACGCTCGTTGTTAATGAATTTAAAATGAAAGACATAAGCCTTGCTACGCATTTGCTTGCAATGAAAATGAAGTAGTTATCAAATGTCAGAAACACCGTATATTAATGAGTCTGCTGCATTCAAAACCATGCTAACGAATCGAAGTACGAATCGCGATTTGATCACACCATTGAAACGAGGGGTATCTTAGCTACAATTCAAGTCCCTCAGGTGCCCGAAAAGTCTAATGCCAACCTTGATATGGTCGTCTGAACAAGAATTTATTCTTTAGTACGACCTTACGGTACTGTTCCCTATTCAAAAATGTTCACAGTAATCCACATTATGAGTCTAACCGACTCCGACTTTCACAATGCTACTTATGTACATACCTCAGTTTCCTGGCAGCTTCGACGTGCTGGCAGAAGAGTTCGGTCTTTTCGGACGCTGGATCGGATTGAAGAGCGTTGTTGTAAATCATACAAGCATCGCACACGCTGTGCCGAGGGCTTCGAATATTAATGTCGCTGCACTGGTTGGTCAATATCTTCCGGAACGTAGATTCGGCCAGCTAGAAACGCCGCATGATACCTCACTCCACACTCAGTTTCATCTACTCATGCAGCCATGACCACGTAGCGTACGCCGGTAGCATCGTGTACACTTGCGAAGACATGTAGCACACGACGCGGCCATTTTTCATTTCTTGCTTTCGCTCTCGAATGTCGCCAATCTGTTCCGCAAAGCCTCTGAACCAGCCGACCAACCACTTGATATCCAGTTCTTGGTGGTTTGAAGTGAACATATTCCCGTGCTCTGTCAGGCTGAAATAGCCTTCTTCAATGCGCCGGTGATACCGAGCAATTGTAGCCGGAGAAGCATGGTAGCATTTGCAGTAGGCCGTGCGACAGACTTCACCAACCAGCGGTAAATAGGAAGCGAACTTGGCTCGGGCTCCTGTACCGCGACGGCGCGCAGCCGTTTCCATTTGCATCAATATGGCCAACGAGGTCATAACACTGGTCCAACTCGTTGCGAGGCATGTGTACGATGCTGCACAGGAAGGACTGTAGCTCCTTGACTTACCCCATCAAGCAATTCCTCTCACATGCGTCGTCACAGATGAGCTTCGTGACCTCGCTACGCAGTGCCTCTTCTCTTTGGTCGCATACGGCCTCGCCCTTGTCGTCGCTTGGGCCAGACATATCATCATCCTCAGGCGAGTCATCCTCGGCAGCAAACCTTCTTCCTCCTCGCGGGGGAGCCACTCGTACTAGCTGTCTTCTCTTTCGACGTCACTCTCGTGGCCCATTTTGATATTTAAATCCGTCGAATGTGTTTTTCTCGATACTTCTGTTAGGTCCAAATGGTGCGTAAGACTTTTTTGATTGCCGGAGACTCATAAGACAAGACTGTGAATGGTCAAGTATTTCTTGTCTGGCTGATTGTCTCGGACATGATCCGTAGTACCTTACAACCTTACAACTACGGATCATATCCGAGACAATCAACCAGTGCGACGAGGATAACGCGAGGAAAATAATCTCACTTTCCTTTTTTTGCTTAACTCTAAGCACGTCTAGAGTAAAGCAAATTAGACAATGAGTATACTAGGAAAGGGAGGTTTAATTCATCTTATCTCTCATGTCTTGCTTACTTGAATGATATCATTTTGCTATCTCCAAATAATTCAATCTTCTTTTTTAGACCCATTTCTAACTTGCATGAATCCAATACTTTAGATCGCGTAATACTCGCTTAGCCATCACAAAAAGGTCACGTGCAAAAACATACTCTCATAAAGACGTACCTCAATCAAGCTATTTGGCGAGTACATTAACCCAATATCAAAACTATCCTACAACCCTCAAACCTTAGGACTGATCGATCCCATGATACCCAACTCTATCTCAGGACTTCCCTCCTCCGTCGGTGGTAATCATAAACCGAATATCACTGCGATCCAACAATTATCGCCGGCGTTGACAGCATGGCAGCGACCTACATCGTTCAGCGGGGTATAGAGGCACTCCGCTGTAGAGAAGAAATTCGTAGTTGGTGAAAAGGGTTATATCTGCCATAATCGCGGACGTGAATCCACCTCAAGAATAATGTCGTCGTGGCAAATTCGAGTGAGAATGCGTCAACTGAAGACAAATTCGGTTTATTCAGACGGCGATCGTCATGCACCAAGCATTTTGTCAAGAATTTGCTGAATCGATAGATGTCTTACAAAGGTCTGATAGCGGTACTGCTAGACGATCAGAAAGGCTAAGCATGTGGTATCAACAAAAAGCCGATTTTGGCTATAGCACTGCCCAACGAATTACACAGCCGATGAAAGATTTAGATGTCGTCTTGGCTATGAACTTCCTGGCCATAATGACAATTATAAGACATGGCAAGAAAATCAAAAGATATCACGGAGTTCTTGAAGTCGATTTCTTCAGTTTTCGTTTGCAATGCAAATCTGCTAATGGATTCTAGAGCATCTCATCGTTATGAGCTTGACAAGAATCTAGGTCAACGTGTAGCTGCATAAATAACAGTTTGGACCGCTACACCAAAAAGGAAGTCAGCACAGCGAATCATGTTCAAGCAGCGACCTTAACCGTGGTAAGTTCTACATCACGGCTTCGACTTGGCAAGAGATAGAACTATACCAGATGTAAACACGTTGAAATAGACGAATCTTCTGGTTGCGATTGGAAGAAATAATTACCGGTGGTGTTGGTTGCATACCTGATCACAACAAAAACCAAAGCAACAGGGAATTCAACTTACGGCACATCAAAACCACAGCCTCGCATTCGCTCTGAGCAGCTCCACCTCCACTTCTTGCGTCTACATCGTCGCTCTGAGCAATGTTATCTCCGCTTCTAATGCCTCACCTTATCTCATTTCCACCTTCGCTCTGAGCTTCGACGTCGATGTCTCGATCACGACAGTATTAGTGTTTCCGTGTTTTGCTTGTTTATCTGGCTTCTCCTCTTGTTATTGTTTGCGTGGCGTCATCAAGAATTATGCCTCTTACATGTGTAGTTCGTCATAATCCATCAAGTACAGCATGACAGAACATGGATGGAGCGACTCTCTCGATTGATTGCATTTAACCATGGATTAATATTTGCAAGGGATGGCGAAGCTAGATGGGGAATTGGACAAAGTACGAGGCGATTTCATTGGCGACAAGTCTAAGGTGTATATTATATTAAAGTGAATTTTGTGGCTACATGAGCGTATACATGCGCTGGTGGAGCCATCTCTGCGCAAATTGCCGGACACCAATTCTCTCGTGGATAAGCAACGATGATCGGCAGTTTTATGAATGAGCATGAATTTGTACTACTTTTTGCGCTATCCGATTCATTAGCAAAATATTTCAAGCATTATTTATATCTCTGAGAAAAACAAGTGGCGAGCGACGATGCACATCTGTGTATGACTCTATGTGGTCGTCTTTGTGTCATTTGTATCGCATGTATACTGTTTGAATGCCTGTCGAACTATTAGCTGAGATGAAAGTCTTTTTGAAGGAATCTAAAAAAACAGTAATTCGTCGTATACAATGACGGCAAGGTGGTTAAGGGAAAAATACCCGTTAAAATGTTCACTCTATCGTGTTGTTTGTGCAACTATGCAACATCAAAGTGACAAGGAATTCGTTCGTTTTTGATCATATCATGGAATCTTATTCGCAGAGCTGGTAAGTATCTCTGTCTCAATTCGATACGAACATATGCAATGGCACCAAGATGCATTGGCCATTTGGTTTGGTCAATTGAAAAAATGTCAAGAAGGCGAGCGATCTCGTGATGTACGATACACCTACACGAGTCGGAGAGTTGTCCAGTTTATCGCTTGTCATTCATAAAGCAACGTTTGGTTTTGATTCGAGCTTCTATCTATTTCTTCCAAGAAATCGGTCGTGTTTTAGAGCTACCAGCAGTGCAACCAATATCAGATAAGCTTGGATACAAACCAGTAGAATTTGGTTCATATTCAGCTAAAAATGGAGCAGTCACATCTGTATCCGAATGCTCTACGGCTGGTCTGTACGCATCCTCCACAAGCCTGAGAGCATGATGGAGACTCCCAAGAGTCCAAGACACATACGTTTAATACGAAAGCGCTGGTATTGTTGGTTGCTTTGTAGCTGGTTAAAAATATATGTATAATAGCAATAAACATAAATAAAGGTCCTGCTAAAGTATACCTAAAAAATAAACAAGAAGCTTTTCTGCCATTTGAATTGGCAAATTAGCTGTATTAAACCATTTTCCCTCGTGCAGACAATGATGGCGTCCTCTGTGTGCAATTGTGCTTTCATCCCGCGCCTTCACAATTAAAGTAAGTATGCTCGGTTCTGGTCGCAACGTCAGTGCATCGTTGGATCGTACTGAAATTTCAAATTGGTCCGAGACCAAATTCCGTAGCGGCAAAAAAGTCGAAGACTCAAATTGGTCCTGTTGTGTACAGCGCTTGGAAACTCAACTGGTTCTGGTCCTTGTAGTGACTAAAATCGTCTTCCTCATTGTCGCCAGAGCTGTCCCCGTCACCGAAGAGGCTGACGGCGAAGGCTTGAGTCTCCTTCCCCGTTACCGAGGTCGGCTTCCTCGATCAACTTCTATCTTATACGTTTGACTTCAAGAACGGACGATTTGGTGTTGGGAGCTCCACTACGTGCTGGTTTGCGCGTAATTTTGTTAAAATTGCGACGCAGTGACTCCACCGTCCGCTGCGCACCAGAGGCTGCGATACTTCCCAGTCCTCGATCGACATTGGCAAAAGCAGCCCGAGCAAGTCCAGTAGTATGGCGATCTTTTTCTCAAAGATGGCGCGTCCTTTTGTGGCCATGGTCGTTGGGTGGGCTCGCGCTTGACGCGTCCCTTTTTGGTAGGCGGACGACTCAAAGAGCTGCTGGATGGAGCTGGGGGATCAGGATGGTCGCTGGCAGTGTCACAGAGTAAGAGCGGAATAGTGCATATTTAAAACCCATTTGTCTACGGTTGAATGAAATGATCCCGGGATCAATCTGTCCGACGATGCATCGACGACGATTTAATTGGGCGGATTTGGTCCCTGCGAACCAAAGAGTGGGCTGTCAGGTTGAAGACGTGACGTTTTTTTGCAGTGTCTATTTACAGACAAGATTTGGTCCCGGACCAATTTGATAATTTACAAAGAGCACTGCCTCCGAGCCATCTACGATTTAGCTTTGCTTTGATTCCGAAACGCAGATATTTTAAACTCGATACAATCAAAAATTGCATGTCGCTGTTCTAGCGAAGTTGTCCAAGTGGCGTTCCACCCCATTTTGGAATTCTAGTGCACTTTGTGCTGTTGAAAGCTAACTAAGTGATGTCTCTGCAACAATGTCAAATGATTTGTCAAGGTATGCAGCAGAGATCAATGCTATTCTAGACAAATTGTGCAATAGAACACGGGTCCACTACCCGAGGTTATATTAACGCGGTTATCAAAGCTGCGATTGATTGTGTGAGTCTGCCTCAATTGCTTCAGAAAGCCAGATATCATTCTTCAGTAATGAGCTCTGATTGTGGTGATTCTGATTAACATGTTCGCTCTGAGAATGCATCAATTTACGACAGAGTACACTGTGTTTACTTATGGTGACCGATATCACCGTGGTCCAGATTTTTTTCATTTTCTAGGGTTTCTATATATAATGCGCGACATCTTTGGTGGTTCGGAAACTCCAAACAAAGCATTCCGCCGTTTCAGAGTCTTTCTTCTTGACATGTCTGCAAATAATTAGCAAAAGCAATTATATTCGATTTTATAATCCACAAGATCGAGGAAATTGTGACTGAGCAAGGCTCATTTACAAATTCTCCGTGATGGAGAGCGGGCCGAGCACGACGGCAGTCACGGTGATGACAGTGGAGGTCTTTCATTATGCGGATAGACAGCAAATGACTTACATCGGCGTCAGTGGTGGTTGCAGCCACAGATGTCGCCACAACACAAGGAGAAGCGAAGAGAGAAGGAGAACAACAGAGAGAAACAAAACGACGCGAAAGGTATATGCATATATGCATGTGCAGGACTCACTTCAAAATAAGCATCATAAGTAACAAGCAACTCCGTCCAAGATACGTTGCACTCTCCTTTGACCTTTCGAAGAGGTTATGAGCGCCAATTTCACCAAAGTATCGAAGTTCGAGATCAATATCAAGACGTTCAGCGGAACCGGGCTCATGACATACTCAGAGATCAAGGGCCTTTGGGAGGCGACGTGTGCGCCGGCATGTAAAGATGCAGACGTCACGATGCCTTAGAGGATGGCCAAGGCCGTAATTGCGAGCGCGTTAGACGACGGACATGCATGCAAATGTATCAGTCCAATCATTCAATGGACACGATTCAGCACCTTCGCGATTTGTATGCCTGCGCTGCGATGCGAATACCGGGGAGGCCAAGTGACGCTACCAATCGCTATACATTGAGGATGGTGGCAGCATGCTGGAAAATTTGAAGTCGACCAGTGAAGTATTGAGTCTACTCCAAGAGTGCAAGTTCGTGATGAGCGACGAAGAAAAGCGTCAGACTTTCGTTCAGAGTCTTAACCCCTCATGGAACGGGTACATTGGTATCCATGAAGGCACAAGGACATTTGAAGCGATGGTATCGCTTGCGCTTGGAGAAGCCTTGCGAGGAAAGCAGCTAGAAGCGAGAGCTGGCACGGCGACACCGAAGCTTATCGGTCGAGTCTCCATGTCGCAAAAGGCAGACAAGTTGAACAAGGCTCGGTGCTACAAATGCAAGAAGTTTGGCCACTTCGCGTTCAAGTGCACGAAGAGCAAAAGGAGTCAATCATCGGAGACTGCAAATTATATCGAGCTCGGGGTTTGCATTTGTGGCCGCGTCAGGCAGCGATTGTACTGGGCGTGAGTGAATTCTGGACTTGGAAGACAGTAGTCATAAGACTGGATAATCGGCACAACGTTGAGATCAGGATCACTGTTGCTTCGGGCGAGGATTTGCTTTCAAAAGCAGAAGATGACGTGCAGCTCAAGGATGCGCAGGTAATATTAACGCAAAGACTATATTAAAATATAATGACGCAACTATTAACTGAATCGGGTCGTACTTGGTCTAACAAACGACTGGAGGCAAATCCTGCTCCAAGCGGTTGGTCTGGTGATTTCGCGGTCTTTTTAGACACGATATAGCGCGTGGCGAGAGCTCTTCTCATTCTACAACTGAAGAACAGAAAGGAACCCCTCCTCGCCAAGCCCCAACCTCTCGACCATGTCTGCCGTCCCCCTCTCTCTCCAACCGCAGCATCTGCCAAGCGCTCTTCACAGAGCAGACCCAGGACACATTTCTTATGCAACTTGTGCGTCAAGGTGAACCGCAGCACCAACGGGTTCAGCAACTTCCTCTGCCACCTCCACCTCCCAGCCTACCAAGACTTGGCTCGTGCTGCCCTCCGGAACACGAACAACATTTGTGTCAGGTGGTGGACCAACGGACGGTGGACATCTTTGGTTGGGTGGAGTGGGAGTCGTAAAACGGCTACCGTTCTCGTTCTATGAGCACCAGTTCACTCGTGCCAACTCCAAGCTCTCGAGGATCTCCCGTGGCACGCTGAAGTTGTACATGGAAGGGATCCAGGGCAGCGTGGAAGCCCGCATCGAGCACGAGCTTCCAAATGCGTTCGGATTGGTTCTGTACGTCTGTAGTGGCGGCGGCCGTCACTACATCGCCATCTTTACTGTTTATAATGAAACCACAGGTACCTCGGGCGACAACCACGACGACCTGGACGTCCAAGCTTCCGCTTTGCGCTTCTTACCTTCTCACCGCTTGATGACGAGGACGACGTGATCGCCCAGACTCTGTACGACTGGTTTGCCGACACCCTCTCCCGTTACAACAAGCCATGGGAGGCAGTGATCTTTATGGTCGGCGACAATTGTTTGGTGAACCAGTGGATCGGGCGAAAGGTCAGAGCGGCGCCTCTAGTTATCTGCGCCTGCCGCGTCTTCAACCTGGCTTTGAAGGGCTTTCTGGCAAAGGAGAAGGAGGTTCTACTTGCCAAGGTTTGTGCATTCATGAAGCGGCTGTCGATTCTGAAAGATCGTGCCCTGTTGCGCAAGGGGAGCCGTCTGGCCTCTGTCATCCGTAGCGAAACACGGTGGTATAGTCCGTTCGCTGTGATAGACCGATACAGCTTGATTGACACATGCATTCACTCGTTGGACTATGCCAGCCTCGCAGCACACGGCCTCGACGCCTACCTGCTGTCGCGACGTGACAACGACAAGGCAATCGCCATGTTCGACGCTCTCGGTCGACTTGAGGGAGTCACTTAGACTCTGCAGAGAACGTCTTTGACGCTGTCTGCAACCGACGTCTTTTCGATCAAGTCCCGGATGTGATAAAGTGGCTTTGAGAAATTAATAGATGATAGTCCACACACTAGCTCTAGGTCGGACCAGGGCATGGACCAATAATAAGGATAGATAACCTCGTATTGTGTCCCTGGATTCCCTCTTTGTTGATTACCCGGTCAGAGATACAAGGCTGTAATCAGCTTTGATCCTGGCGTCATTTAACGCTGTTGCTGCGGTATTTTTTATGGTATTTTCAAATAGGGATATGTAACACAGCTCATATATGCATATTCCTTCAGACTCCATGGAGATCATTGGGCCAAATACTTTATAAGCATAAACCCTCCTTTTGAGTCACACATAAATCGACTTCCATCACAAAACACGCATACTAAAGTAACATACATGCATAAACATTGGCATATATATCCCAATCACTGGTCGAACTATCAAAGTTCCTTAAGACCCATATATAACAATATATGCAGTTATCGCCGTACAAACTCGCCTTTGAACCAACAGACATTAAGTCAATGGAGATTCACTGGGATGATTTACTAGGTACTCGCAACCATTTGACGTGGTGCATGAGGCCAACATGCAACCGCCGCATATTCTCACTCTTCCAGGGAACGAGTTGCTCGTTCCTCATGAGGAGAGAGGTACGAACACGTCTCATAGACGTTCGACAGGCAAATGCCTCTCGTCAAGTATAAATCAATATTCCTTCAAACCTTTCAGCGCAACCTTGACCCTGAGAACTCTCTTACGATAGCACTCATCGGGGAATCATGGCTTATTCACGTGCATCAATACGCATACATATTTCCTTCACACTCATAAGGATCTGAGGGAGGGATCCAAAGCGCAATATCCAATGCAGCATAACAATACATACTCATCGTTCAGACCGAATATGGATATACACATACTTCACACCTTTCTTACTCAGACCAAATGCATACCGGGGCGTGGCCACTCAACCCACCATGCCTGCCGGCCAGAACTCGTTCGTGCCAACTTAACGAGGGGTCTTGGGCTTGGAGTTCTTGCGCTTGGTCAGCAGGCGAGGGCGTCTGGGTTTGATGGTAAAACACACACTGATTTTTTGTCTTTTAAGTACAGAGAAAAGCTCCTATGAACCTAAAAATCTGGAAGAAAAGCGACAAAATTCGTACCGGCCAGAAACCTGCAAAGTCTAAACCTGCAATAAGGTGATTCGAGTGTTGAGAAACACTTTGTGATCTTTCGTCAAGACTTGATAACGACCTCTTGGGGGGCGACTGGATACTGATCGAGTCTGGATACAGTCCTGCGACATCTGAGGGGATGTGTCTCGAATGTGTTGATGTAACACACCAACTTGGAGGTAGCGCGTAGGTATCTTGATGTGGTACACACCAAGTGCTTCGTACACTTCGGAGGATTTCTGAAAAACTGGGTGGCAAAGATGTCGACTCTATCACACGGAAAACTAACAGGAAATGAAAACCGTCTGGAAGTTAAGGCGCCCATTGTGAACACCTGGTCAATCAGTGTGGCGAGACGCTCGGCGCTGCAGAGAGGGCAGCATGCGCTGCCTCCCGTCTAGTCGGAGGCGCCACCGAGTGCCGAGGAGCAGGAAGAAGAGAGCTCCATTGTCCGAGACGCCTTCAAGCGCCGTAGAGTTTCGCGCCGCACTCTCTACATGGATGTCTGGTTTGTGCCCCCGACATCCAACGAATGTGAGCGAATTTTTTCAGCTGCAAAGCTGCAGATCACGGACTTGCGCAAGCGCATGGACATAGATACAATAGAGTTGAATATTTTCATGTTGCTTAGCTACAATAGATATATATGGGATGGGTATAGGACACACTCTGCGACACGGCTCAGTAATTGAATGCACGGAATAACGCATTCTCTGCATTTCATAACAGTATTAGTATGAAAATGGTATTGTGCGCATCCGTGGTGCAGCTACAAGAAGATGGTTGAGTGCTATGTGTACTGCAAGACGAACTGTTCGTCAAAGGACTGACAAAAATCTAGTGTCACTAGCAAAAGCGACACGTCCTGGGGTAGAGACCAGCTTCAAGGATGAAGAATGCACCATCAAAAACGAGAAGTGCTCATCAGAGCACAAAAGCGTGAGCTGTTGATCTCTCTTGATATGTGTGTGCATGATGCAGAAGTGTCTACCTGCATAACCTGTGTGAGTGGTAATCTCGACGCATTCAAGGCGAAGGCGCCACGGAAGCTGACGACGAATAAGCTGCTGGTGACCATGGATTTCGTCGGCCCCATACAAGTGAACGCGTTCGACGGCTTCAATGGACTTGTAAACATCTTAATGGAGCTATGGTCCCGGTTCAAAACTCGAAAATTGGTTCTCATTCTCGAATTCTGACAGTTGATTGGATCGATTTTCACCCTACCCCTTCAAGTCTATGCTGAGGTGAGAACGAGGTATTCTCAAACTTAAGCCCATTCTCATAAATAAAGCCCCCGTGGTACAAATATTGTTCCGAAGACCACGCCATTTTATACGTCGTTATGACCGTCGTCACTGCGGCGGCGGTCGCCTACATTGCTACTGGCGAAGGTACAATTGACGCTACTATAGCGTCCATCCAGACCGCGACTGTGTTTTGCAAGCGTTTTCTAGTACCTGCACCTTCTGCAGTTTCTTAATTCGAAAGTGATGGGTGCCAGCGGGAATGGGAATGGATCTGTGGTCCAAAACGGGCTTCCATCTGGTGTGGGACACATCATTTTTGAGCATGAGAATGGATTGTTTTGAACCAGGCCCAATTCCACCTTGAACTGGTGTATACACTGAAGAGAAAGTCTTCTGAAGTGCAATGGCCTTGAAAAATGGCATTACCGTTGCTGCAGCGAAGTTATAAAAAAATGACCAGACCATCCAATCATCACGGTCGGGCTCTTGCAATGACAAAGGCTGGTATTTTCGGTACTCTCTGACTGTACCTCTGTACCACCAGCCCATCTCATCAGCCTATCTCAGTACGAATAAGAGCCCTGTGGTCATGAAGTCCTCGCGCTGGAACATCGTCGAGACGCGCGAAATCCGCAAGCAGAAGACGCAGGACGGCCGCAAGTTCGTCAACAACTACCAGTTGCTGCGGACCATCGGCCAGGGCCGTTTCGGCACCGTCAAGCTTTGCGACCGCATTACAAACGGCGCCAGCGCGAGCGACAATGGCAACGATAGTGCTGCTGCCGCTGTAGCCCCTGGCAACGCACACGCTGTCGATGCAACTGTACCGCCAGTGCCGCCGAATCGTCGGCAGTTTGCGGTCAAGATCTACTCCAAGCAGATGCTGCTCAAGATGAAGGAGTACGTGTCCACTGAGCCCAAGCAAACCGCGTTCAGCGCGACGGAGATCATCGACAGTGTGGCGGCGGTCGATACGACCGACGGCCCTCGCATGCGCGTTGTGACGGCGCTAGACCATGTACGCGATGAGATCGCCATCATGCGCAATCTGTACCATCGGAATATCGTGCTGTTGTTCGAGGTCATCGAGTCCGAGAAGTCCGACAAGCTGTATCTGGTGATGGAGTACATGGCGCAGGGTCCGTGTATGGTCTACCGCTCTGATACTAAGGACTTTGTGAGTCCTTTGACTGGCGGTGTGCTCACTGAGCGGCTGGCGGGTGCGCACATGAAGGACGTGCTGCATGGACTCTCGTATCTGCACCAGCGCGGCATCTGCCATCGCGATGTCAAACCCGACAACGTTCTCCTTAACGGCATGCAACGTTGCCACTTGACGGACTTTGGCTGCGCCAAGCGCCAAGAACCCGGCAGTATGCTGCTTGTGTCCGATACAGTGGGCACCTTCCAGTTTCTCGCACCGGAATGCTGCACTGGTGAACCGTACGACCCATTCCAGGTCGACGTCTGGGCAGCAGGCCTTCTGTTGTACATTTTCCTGTTTGGGAAGCTGCCCATCGTCTCTGAGAGCGCCAAGGAGCTGCTTGACGAGATCATGCGGCTCGATACACTCGTCTTGCTGGACGAAGCAAGTGAACTAAGTGCGTCGTGCTGCGATTTGCTGCGGCGGATGCTTACAAAGGACCCATACGAGCGTATCACTGTCGCTGACGCACTGAAGCATCCGTGGTTTGCAGAGCAGGAGGAGGAAGAGAATGCGCAACCGTCTTTCTAGAGCAACTACACATCGCAGTCGTATTCCTTCAGTTCCCCAGCTTCAGTAATCAAATAGACGTTCAATTGTAAATGAATCTCTATTTCTCATGCCGAATGGACAACCTGAGGTTGAAGACCACGCGCAGGCACTCGCTCTGTGGTCATCGCACTGGTGTGCATGCCGATGCCGCCGTCGTAGGCGACGTCCAGCATCTGATGCACCAGATCAAACACTGTCTGTACTGGGATGCCGTCCATGCCTCCAGCAGCAAATGGGTCTTCCATGGCTTTTTCCACGTTGAAGATGCCGATCATGATGAGACTCGTGACGACGCTGAGCAGCAAGCAGAAGCCAAAGTTCATGTGGTGCGTGTCGTCCGAGTCTATGAGGTAGACGTAGTACGGGCCGTAGAAGATCGGAAGCACGAGGATAAACAGCCGCGTGAACGACCGAGTAGCTTGTGGAGTCCGGTAGAACTGGTCAACATCAATGTGAGATAGAAATAGAGATACAATCGGTAGCACAAGACCTGCTTACCTTAATGTTCTGGAGCTTCTCGAGCCGCGCTTGCAGCATCCAGTGGTACTGGTTGATACGCGAGGCTTCGTTGGCTGGCAGGCCAACACTTTTCATGACCTCCACTTGGCCGTGAAGTTGGCGTAGTGTGTCGATGATCATCAGCTGAGAATGGCTGACTGCGTCAAAGTATCTGCCGGCGAACTTGCGGCCCTGATCCGTGAAGCGATGGCGTCCACGAGAGAAGATAGGCAGCTGCAGCATGTGACTCGCTGTATTGACCAGAGACTTGAGCAGCGTCTTGGTCTTCTGAGCGTGGTCAGAGGGCAATTTGGACCGGCCATTATCGCCCCAATTCCACATCGCATTGGCCAACATGACGTTCACAATCAGTGCCTTGGCTACAGAATAAACAGAGTGTGAGTGACTCGAGCCAAGCACAACTGTGTACTAGCTCCTCACTTTCAGCCAGGACGTCCAGCGCCAACTCTCGTCGTGCAAACGCCTGCTTGATCTGCATGATCATGGGCGACACGATTGCGAACGAGACGATCATCCACGAGATGTTGGCGCCAAAGCTCGATCCGCCAGTGTTGGAACTGCGGCCGTAGAGATAGTAGCAGGTGGTGGCGACGATCGAGCAGAGCATTACAAGGAGGCTCTCAAAGGTCACGAGATGCAAATAGAAGATCTTGCTGGCCGCGTACAGATCCAGCACTGTGTCATGGAAGCTTAGCGATAGATCGTGGCATCCGTACGGGTTCTGTAAAGAAGAACATCGCTGCTGCTGGAATGACGATCCGTCAGAGTCGCTATCGTTGTCTTCAACCAGTAGCGTGTGTCCATCCTGCGCCAGGTAGAACGCGCCGCCATTATCCTCTTGGTTGCTGCGCTGCATAGCGTCGGACTGGAATAGATCAAACAGGACGCTGACTGGCACGCTGCCGTTTCGATTGTGACACCACAAGCTCCATCGGCGGAATGGCGGCACATGTCGCATGTGCAAAAAAGAACAGGTGGTACGCATGTGGTACATTGTACCAGGATGGTCGGACACGGGCCTTTGATTGGGTGGTGTCAACGGAGAGACATCCCATGACGCTGACGACGGTGGATGCAGGCGCCTGCGTGGGCATCCGCGCGTTCCTGCAGCATGAGGAGCCTATTGTGCAGGTGCAGGGCCACATCAAGGCCCAGCCAGAGGACTTTGTGGTGCGAGAGATCAGCGCAGACCACGAGATCCTGGATCTGCCGGATCAGACCGATGAGCTTATGCCAACGGAGCAGGATCGAGAGGCCGTGCTGCAACGGCTGATCGCTGCCAAGGAAGCTGCGTCTAGTGCACAGAAGAAGCCGCGATTGGATTTTGCAGAGCCTATGCAAGGATGGAGCCACGCTCTGATCGAGACCATTGGCGAGAGCAACGTCACGAGAGTGACTGAGGTCGCGGCGCAATCGCGAGAGCAATGGCTCTTGGTTGCTCCAGTCGAGCACCGCGATCGGATCTTTCTCCAGATCTGCATCCAGGTGCATTGATCTGCTTGTTTAAGTTCACATGTTAGCCCAACTAATCGTTTCTTGTGATGGTCAGAACTGCTTCCCTGGTCTGGAATGCCGAATAGCCAAGACTGAGAGGACAGCAGCAGAGGATCAGCAAACACGCATTGAAGTGACAGTCGATCCGTTGTTCAAAAAGCTGCGTGCGGGCGGAATGGAGATCGACAACTGCAATCGTGTGCTCACATACCTGCGGCATGGAGCGACCCACGCAGATGCGGCCAAGGGCGTGGTGCTTGAGCATGACGACACGAAGGAAGGTCGCTCGTTGATTCACCGACTGATCTCGAAGCATTCGTCGTGCTTGAAATCCAAGACCGACGGCAAACGACTGATCGTGTATTTCTCAGAGAAGCACCTAAAGAAACGCAAGCGCACGCAGCCAGAAGTGTACCTTCGTTTCGTGCTAAAAAAGGTAAAGGTTGCTGCTCTGTGATGGCATTAGTCAGTCCAATACTCACACGATACTAATCGCAGACCAACGAAGAGCATTTTGTCTGCTTCGAGAAGCTTGCAAGAGTTCTGAAACGCCCTGTGTCTGCCTTCAGCGTGGCTGGAACAAAAGACAAGGTCGCTATCACCTATCAACATGTTGTCGCTCAAGGTGTGAATCCTCGACAGCTACTAGAGTTAAATCGTCAGACTGACAATGAGCAATCATTTATTCGCGTTGGCAAGTTGGAGTATGTTGGTGAGCCAATGGTATGTGCGTATCTACGTGGGTGATGCCTTTACTCAACGGAGTAAACTGATTGTGTTTTTAATGTGATTTTTGTTTCAGGCACTTGGAAGTGCTCATGGCAATAGGTGCGCTTTAAAATTGGGTCTTGCTGAAATTAACGATAGCTCACTTTTGTATCCGATGCACCAGATTCACGATTCGAGTCCGCGAACTGCGCTGCATGAGTGAGATCCAGCCTACGATCGCTGCTGCAGCGGAGCAGGTGTCGCGCTCAGGCTTCATTAATTACTTTGGTTTCCAGCGAGTTGGTAATCCAGCAAACTCGTTACGGCCTTATCACATTGGCGAGCTCACGATTGCTAGCAAATGGAAACAAGCAGTCGAGCTTCTACTCACGCCGACTTCTTACGACACTGAGAGCGTCTCTGGTGCCAAACGATTGTATCTGGATCAAGGCGACATTGATGCAGCTCTGAAAGCGCTGCCATTGCAGCACACGCAGGTTGAACGAGCTGTTTTGCAGGGTTTGAAGCGATATGGCAAGGATGCGTATGAGCAGGCGATCTCGAATGTGCCCTTTGCGCGGCGTGTTATGTACCTGCATGCGTATCAAAGCTTCCTATTCAATGAGATGGCGTCCTTCCGAATTTCTCACTACGGATCGAAGCTGGTGCAAGGGGATCTTGTGCGCGATGAAGAGTCTGGTGCGAAGATCATTGACGCTGAAGTCGCTCAGAAGCTCAATGATGAGCATGATAACGCGCTGTCTCTAGCTGTGCTGCCACTTGTTGGTACAAATGTCATCTTGCCTTCGAACGAGGTCCAAGCCAAATGCAATGAGGTATGCTCTTGCGCTCGTTGAACGTGCAACCCGATGCGCGGCATATCTAACATGACTTGACTCGTAGCTGATGGAATTGCATGGCACACGAGAGGGCTTGTGTGCATCCGGGTCTGTCAAGGGTGCTTACCGATCGCTGGTGGCCGTCCCAGACGATATGACGTGGGAATGGATAGATGTAAAAGGTACGCGTGCATGTATGCGTGTTCGGGTTGATGATCAAGTAGAAGCTTGAAGTTCATTCCACTGACATATTTGAGTTATCAGGTGACGCGGTGCAGCTCTCGTTTTCGTTGCCCAGTGGCTCGTTCGCGACTATGTGTCTGCGCGAGATCTTTAAGACGCATATGCAGGAACAGCCGTTAGCTGAGTAACCAACCAGATAGACGACAGCACTATATCATTCATTGGGTCAAGCACTCTACTGTACTCTTGTTTGGGGCTAGTTCTTGTCTTTCTTCATTTGAGGCCAGCGCTTCGTCTTGTTGGCTCCCGCAATTTAGATTTAGTGCTAAACTTCACGTTGTCTTTTTTCCAATCTCAATTGGACAAGATTGAACTTAAAAGGTTGTGCTCCGGCGTTTCATTCGCAAGTGGCTTTTGGTAGTATGTAGTACTGTGTAGGTTGCTGAAGGATGACGATAGTTTAGGTGCCCGAGTATGTCGACAAACAGTAAAAAAAATGCGTTCGTCGTTGAAATTCACCCAGTACTTCGAGGAGAATAAATTCAGGTGCTGTTTCTCGCACTGTGGTACGAGCAACATTATGGTACCAAGCAGCTTAAACCAAAGGTCCTGACGCAGAAATGGGTGGATGCGAGTGCATGAATGCATGCTTGAGTTGCTTCAGAAAAGAACCAAGTTGAAGTTCATTTCTCATTTAACGAGCATGTTTGCGCCATCAGGTGACGTGGTGCTGCTCAGGTTTCATTGCGCAGCAAGTTCGAAGGCGAAGCAACTACTACAGCGCAAGAACCAATATCAACAGATATTGTAGGCGACAATACGATATGAAAGCTCGGTCATTCATTGAATCATGCACTCTACTTGTTGTCTTCCAGCGCCTGGCGCACGAGCTTAGCGCCCGTGACCATGAACAGCGTCTGCCAGATACCCAGACCCAGACGCGGAATGATACCCTTGAAGAGACCGCCAGGGCCCTGCTCCTTGATGACCGTGCGGAAGACCTGAATCATGTTCTGCTTGGGCTCGCCGCGATCAGCCGCAGACTGCATCTGGATACGTGCGACTTCGAACGGGTGGTTCCAGCACGCGAGTGCACCACCAACGATACCGGCACCGGCCTCCTGTGCCACCGTGAGCTTGGCGTTCGGGTCGTCGTGGAACAGGACCTTGAAGCGGCCACGCACGATCTCCGTAAAGCCCTGGCGGGAAGCCCAGTTCGTGGCCTGACGAAAGGCAATAGCAGTACCACCCGGATAGAAGCCCTGTTGGTTGACACAAGCATCGCTGTATTAGTGTCAAGCATGTGGACCAGCCGATTACAGCGGACGTTACCTTGAGCCCGTGCGCACCATAGACATTCTTGATGCGCTGAGTGGTTGAGATGGTCTTGTCGCCCGTCACAGCGGCCGTGACAAGGAACGTGCAGGGACCCATGACAACGACCTGGCACACGCCACCACCAGCACCAGCAACGAAGCCCGTGGTGGTCTGGCCCACACCAGCGCTCAACATAGAGTCGGCAATGGCTTCCTTGGCAAACAGCAGGATGGCGCCCTTGGAGGCCGACTCGACCATCTTGGGACCAGTGCCGGCCCAGAAGGCCGAGATGCCGCCACCATCGCGCATGACGTTGCGGAAGGCCTGGATGGTATTCTCATTGCGGTATCGGCCCATGCGTGTCTTCCACACCTATGTATCACAGCACCAAAGCGTCAGACACTCTGTTCGCTCTTGCAGATAGTTAGATATGCACGCACCTCGAATGGCATGCCTAGCGTGGCGGCCTCCACGCATTGCAGGATGCCTCCGTTGAGCAGGTCACGAGCTCCGACTTTCTTTCCAGGCTGAGCGGTAGGCGGCGACATTCTCCTGTGGGCTGCGAATCCAAATCCGATCTGCAGCTGATGACCATCGCCAGCTTCTGAAGAGAGCGAATGTACTAAAATAGGACCATCAGAAGGGAGAGATGACGTGCTGTCTTCCATCTGACACGCGTGGTGGGCCGAGAACATGGGGGCATGACGTCATCGCGTCACTAGCAAACCAAGCAATCGCCTCAATGTAGTGTACCGTCCCCTACTCCAATACACGCGCATTCGATCTCAATAGAAGTACCCTACTGGCTTGTGCATTTTTTCGTGTGTCTAACTATCAGTGGTTAGGTGATTCCCACGGGAAGAAGAGTCAGAATGTACTTAGCACAGGTTTAGGGCGCTTGTGCCTTGCAGAGAGGGGGAGGGTGACAAAAACCGTGGGGGGAAGTAATCAATTCTAACGTTATCGTTTCTTTCGACTCAAGGCCATTGAACGCCGTCAAGCAAGAGCGACCGAAGAAGGTCAGCCGCCTTCCATCCGTCCGTGCATCTGCCCCTTTGGACCTCCGTCCACGCACTCCCAGCCTCATTAGGCAGAGCCATCCGCAGCCGCCGCTGCAGCAGCTTCAGCTACACTCCGCCTGTGGATTCCCACCCGCAGCATAAGAAGCGAGGGGCGTTGGTAAAAGGGTATGACCGATCGCATCCGCCATTCTAGGGAACAACGCATCACGCAGACGCCGGTGCTGGAAGAGAACCCGTACCAGAGCGCATACAGCCCACCGTCCAACGGCGTTTACGTCATGGAAACGCCCATGCACGAACATAGCGGCTATGAGCCGACGTATTCGCAGCGAACGCAACCATCCGATGCGCCGCCAGGCTCGTATCGACGTGCTGGTCCCGGTAATATGCAGCAATATGGCTTCTCAAACAACAGCGCCAGCAATTCCAGCCTGAATCTAGACCCAATTGGCACGTCGGCGCAACCGCTCATCTCGACCCCGCGCACGACCACGAACAACATCATCCGCGTGATCAACAAGGATATGACAGACCAGTTCCGCGGCCGCGCTCAGACCCAGTCCCACGCTCGCATCCGGTGGTTTGAAAACCGCAAGTCGCAGCTTCTAGGCTGCTGTCTCACCATGGCTTTCCTTGGTGTGACCATCGCCATGTATTCGTACCGATGGACAGGGCTGCTCGCAGGTTCGGTCAACACCATCATCTGCGGCTCTGCCGTCGTGGTCACATACTTCCGCAAGAAAGCGTGGCACCAACACCCGAACCCGATCGTGCACATCCGATCGGTGCTCGGCATCTTCCTGGCGATTTGTCTGCTGCTCAATGTGCTGGTAGACTTTGATCCGGCGGCGAACGACAACACCAATTGCCAGCGCCTCGCTGGCGTCACCGAGTTCTTCTTCTTCACGTCCGAAGCTTGGGGTCTTGTCATGGCCTGTGATCTTTTCTTCTCGGTGCGAACGTCCTGTCGTGGACTCATTTGATGCTGAAGTGCTCACCCTATCGTTCTTTCCACAGATGTCGAGTCCGTTTACGAGCTACAAGCGCATGATGAAGTTCTACCACTTCTGGGTTTGGACTGGTGGCATTGTCATGGGATGCATTACTTGGGGAGTCTCTGGTGCCGGCGGCTTTTTCTCTGTGGATGGTCAGTCAGTCAAGTACCACTCTGACAATGACCTGGTCGTGGGCTTCTGTCTGGCGTCTTCTCGCATTTGCTGTGAGACTGGACAAACGTGCGCTGACGGAGTAAAGCTGTGCTCAGCCAACAGCAGCTTCATGGATGCTCAGAAATGGTCAGATATGCGTTACGAATCGTATGTGTGATGAACTGCACTCACATCATTGTGCTTTTTTGCTGTCATGTTTCTCTAGGCCATGGATCCTCATTTACAGTTTTGTCCTACTTGTGGTGTTCGTGTCCGTTTGGTACGTTAAAGTGTGATCTATTGCTATAAATCTATGTTGCTGTATGGCTAATGATTATGTGCTCTTACAGCGTCCTCACTCTGGCCTGGCAGCGTTTGTACTTGAAGGGTGTGCCCAAGACGTACAACATTCGTCTTCGTGTGCTCAACTACATTTCATTGTACGTTCCTGATACGAAATCTCGTTCACCAAGCTATTGTTGAGCCAATCAAGCTCATATTTTCTGTGTTTGCAGTTTTACGGGGGCCTACGTGTTTTATTGGTTACTGCTTCTGTTGCTGTACATGTGTGCTTACTTTTTGTCGACCAAGAGCGACAACTCCGACTCCAAAGCTGTCGCCCAAGTGCTCCGCCAGCTTGTGATTTTCGCTATGTCTTCGAAAGGGTACCTCGATTATGTCATCTGGTTTGCTGTGAACAGTATTGAGCGGTGAGTTATTGGTTCTTTCCACTTGAAGGATTGACTGAGTTCCTAACAATCAACTCGCATTCACGTACTAGACGTTCCAATGGTGGAGACGACTCAGCAGATGTCGATGTTGACTTGAGTCCTCAGGTGAATACTGCGCTGCGTTCGGAAATTCTGTACTACACAACGTCAGGAATCAAGGAGTCGGTCCGTGCAGTGGCTGATGAACTCATTTCAATCCCCATTTCTGGTGAAAGCGAAAGTGTAAGTTTATCGTTCGATGCCTTCCTTCGAATGTGCAAACATGCTAATTATTTTTGCCTACTTTCAAAAGGGAAAGAGTATCAAATTCTGGTCATTTAATCCATCGTCATTCCGCAACATCCGTTTAACATACGGAATTAGCGATTCGGAATACATCAAGCTTTTCGGTGCTACCACAAAGGTAATAATTTATTTATACCACAATTTGGCTCTCAAAGTTAAAAAAAATAATCGGCTCGATTGACAGGAACGATTCAGCGAAGGCCGAAGTGGTGCTTTCATGTTCTTCACGTCCGACGAACGTTTGATCTGTAAAACAATGTCTCCTGAAGAGTGTAATTTCCTGCGCAAAATTGCTCCCAGCTACGAAGCCTACATGACTTCGAACCACAACACGCTTCTCACGCGTTTCTACGGTTGCCACTCCGTCTCGCTGTATGGCAAAATGTACTACTTCGTGGTCATGGCTAACTTGTTTGCGGACACCCAAGTACGTTAAGCATTTTCACCCAAGCGAAACGAGATGAAGAAAACTCATGACTATGTGTTTCTAGGTCGTGCATCATCGATACGATATCAAGGGATCGTGGGTTGCTCGTAACGCGAAGGTCCCAATGCCTGGAGCCCGTGCGACTTGCCGCTACTGTAATGCATCGTACATTTTCGGTAGCCTTCGCAACCAGGAATGCGGTGATGGCATGAACTTCCACGAACCCGATATCGTACTCAAGGACAACGACCTGTTGACAAAGGTACTTTGTGATGGATAAAAGATATTCCCTTCGTATGAACTCACGCTGGTTGCCTACAGATTCGTATCGACCCGAACCAAGCCCACCGAATCTACGACCAAATCCACAAGGACAGCGACTTTTTGTGCGAGATGGGCATTATGGATTACAGTCTTCTCATGGGTGTGCAAAGTTCCGAGTACTACGTGGACACTGGTGACCAAGGAAAGCAAGACACGCTCTTTACGCAGGCTGCTACGAGTGTCTCGGGTCCTTCGCTCTACCACTTCGGTATCATTGATATCCTCCAACAATGGTGCGTCCGTGCTGTTTGCTGCAGCTAGCTTCAGAAAGCTTATTCCAAATTTTTGTTTGATCACTATCAGGACGTTTGAGAAGAAGATGGAGCGATTCTACAAGTGCACTTTCAAGCGGAAAGATCCTGAAGGCGTGTCGGCGATGCCGCCAAAGCCGTACAAGTTCCGCTTCCAACAGAAAATGTCCCGCATTTTTGCTTTAAGCAACCGCGCCAATGCGCCAGCCTTCCACCGGAACCACCCGGCCCTCATCGATGTGCTCGACCATTCCGACTTCATGCGTGGCCGCGCGGGTACGTTCATCACGGACGAACGACGTTTCACGGACGAGCGGCGGATGGTCAACAACGTGGACGACTACCGCATCGCATAAGCAGCAGAGCGTACGACGCAGTTCCATTCAGTTCCAACAGCAAAGGAGAGTGAGAGAAGACAGATCTTGCTTTTATTGTGATTTTTTTTATTGCGTCAGTCGAAATGATGATAAAAAGTTTTGTTCCCAATTGGTCTGACCCCATAGTGCTTGTACTGGAAGCAGCCTGAATAGTGGGCAAAATTTTGACCCAATCACATCGCTCCACCTAGAGAGCGGAAGCGCAAGTGAGGGAGGAGACTCATCCGATCATCGTCATGGCCAAGGTGAAGGAGAGCGCGCAGGTGTAGAAGAGCGCAGGAAACTGACTGTGTGTTTGCCGATGTCGTAGCCCTCCTCGCCCAGTGTGAAGGCCATCTTTGTCGTGGACAGCGAAGGCAACCGCGTGTGCGCCAAGTACTATGACAAGTCGTATCCGACACTCAAGGACCAGTTGGCGCTGGAGAAGAAGCTGTACCTCAAGACCAAGAACTCCAATGCGCGTCTTGAAGGTAAGGGGAGGAGTCTTTACTTGCTTGCTGGTTTGAGGCGTGGTCTGATGACGTCTGTGTGTTGTGTAGCGGATGTGATTTTGGTGGAAAATGTCGTGAGCGTCTACCGATGCGGATCTGACACCACCATGCACGTGATCGGCTCCGCCTATGAGGTACGAATGCAACTGATGCAGCGGGAGACACAGCTACTGACTGGACTGAATGGTTTATGGTAGAATGAGCTCATTCTCCTGAATGTGCTGGACGCTGCCTATGACGCCGTCAGTAGTTTATTAAAGTGCGTCCGTCGTGCGTATCCGAAACGGTTTATCGCATGCGCTGACAACAGCGTGTGATGCTGCAGGGGACGAGTGGATCGCCATGTGATGCTCGACAACATCGAGCTGGTGTTGCTGACTTTTGATGAAGTCGTCGACGGAGGGTACGTTGTGTGCCGCTCTCTCTTATCATGTGAGTCTTCTTGTTACTCACTGTGGCTCCCTGCGTCTACAGCGTCATTCTGGAAGTGGACACGCCTTCTATCTCGAACCGTGTGCTCATGCGCGTACGTATTTAAGCATTGTGCCTATTGTTGTGCCTTTGAGACTGACCTTTGGTGTATCCAACGCAGGGCATTGACAACGAAGTGCCTATCAGCGAACTCACCATCTCGCAGGTACTTTGTCTCTTTTCTAGACGCAGTATCAGCCACATGAATCACTGATTGGCCTCCTTTATGCTCTACGCAGGCGTTCGCTTCGGCCCGAGAGCAGTTCTCGCGCTCGTTCCGCAGCTAAGAGCTTCTCGAATCCAAATCAATGTTGCTGGGCATGGATCTATCGCACCACCGTGTTTTGTTCCCAAAGCCTTATGAGTTCCCTTTCAATTCTGATTAACCTCATTTTCCCAGACGAGGTGATTTGGCTTACTGCTTCACGGCTGCTTCGTTTTTGTGACCTGCGGCGCCAAGCAGCAGACTGTGACGTCGCCCCCACTCTTCATTTGCCGCCAGCCAAAGCAGATCCCCGTCATCATGCTCTCGCGTGTGCTCCGCTCCTCCGTACCGGCCGTGCGTCGCTGGGCCGCCATCCGCACCTTCGCGTCCTACCCGCCCCATGAGGTCGTGGGTCTGCCTGGTACGCTGGCAGCTCGTCTTTACAATCAACCAGTGAGTCTTATGGTTTCTTTCAGCGCTGTCGCCTACGATGGAGAGCGGCAACCTGGCCAGCTGGAAGCTTAAGGAGGGCGACCGTATCACGGCCGGTGATATCATTTGCCAGATCGAGACCGACAAGGCCGTACGTTTGTGGCTCCGTTGTGATTGTGGTGAGGATGACGCAAGTAGAGACTGACGGATGATGCTTGCAGGTCGTTGACTACGAAGCCACGGACGACATGTTCTTGGCCAAGATCCTTGTGCCTGAAGGCACGGAGAATGTGGTCGTGGGCCAGCCTATGATGGTCGTGTGTGAGGACGAGGAGTCGTTGCCTGCGCTCAAGGAGTTTAAGCTAGACGAGAGCCACGCCGTTGCCGCCCCGGTGCCCAAGTCGCCCGAAGAGATTCCGCCGCCGAAGGAGGCTGTGCCTGTCGATCCGTCTACGCAGACGCCCGTGGCGCCGGCTGATTTCCTCGTGACCTCACAGACTACGCAGAAGTCCACGCCCGGCCCAGCGATCCCGGCTTCGCCCGCTGTTGCCGCTAAGCCTGCTTCACCTGTGGCTGCCAAGCCTGCGGCCCCTGCTGCCGCCCCCGTGGCCTCGGCGTTTGCTGAGAAGTGGGGCTTCGGCGTCAAGAAGAGCGCCATCTCGGCCAGTCTGCTGAAGAAGCAGCAGGCGTACCTCGATCTGTACGGCATCACGGGCACTACGCCCATCACTATCGAGAAGAAGTAAATCGTATCATGTCCACAGTGAAGAGAGAAAAAAACATTCATAAACACTCGTAAATCGCCTTTTCCAAGCCAAAAGCGAGTCCATTTGATCCTATCACGAGTCCGACGCGGTCTTCCTAGTACTCGGCTCCGGTGGTCGCACCGCCCATGCTCATGGAATGCACGCGCTCCAGGTGGTTCAACGCGCTCAGCGCATCGACGGTCAGGAAGTCGAACAAGCCCGGGTGCTTGGCATCCAAAGCCTAGCAGCAACAGTAAACGAGTGAGCATCACAAGCTGAAGCAGCACGCAAGCTTCTTGCTTACCTGGTACTCGCGCAAGTCCACAAGGTTGTTGTGGTCTAGATCGGCTTCTTCGAAAGTGAAGTCCACAATCTGCTTGATTTGCTCATCCGAGAGATATATATCAAGCTCTGCAGGCAGCTAATAGTGAGTACAATCAACAGGCAATACAGCTCTTGCATGCACACACACACCCTTGCATTCGGCCAGGCAGGAACGAAGCAGCTCGGTGGTCATTTTCTTGGTGATGTAGCCCGTGCCTTCGGGATCCAGCAGATGGAACGATAGCATGAGCTTCTGTTCGCGGGATGCCTTCTGGCTCAGAATGGCGAGGCCCTTGATGAGGTCTTCAAACGTGACCTGTAGTCATGCAGCAAACAGTGAGAAACGCATCCATCAAGCGTCATTGTGCATGCAACCGTGACATACGTAGCCCTTGCCAGCCATGTCGAACACGCCGTACAGGCGGTTCACGTACATACTGGACGAAGTCGTGCCGAGAAACGGGAAGAACTCCTCGCGCGGGATCACGACAGCGTCGTTCTCGTGCTGGCCGAGCAGTGCCGCAAGGTGCTTGCGAATAGCCTGGATCTCCTGCGGCGAGAAAATGGCCGCAATGTCCAGCTGGTTCATTTTGCTCTCCAGCAGAGACATGCTGTTGGTAGGCGCATAGCGCGGGGGCTTGCTAGGTGGCGCTCCCGTTCGCGAGGCTGGGGCCGTGTACTGGTGCTGCGGCGGCGCCGGTGGCGGAGTCGCGTAGGCGATCGAAGGAGTCGTCACGGCCTGCTGTTGCGGTGGCGAGCGTTGTGCAGCCGGGGCAGGAGTCGACTGCGCGTACTGCGCGGCTGCCGAGGTGCGCGTGAAGCCGTCGTCCCCATTCTTGGGGCGTGAGGTGGTGGAGCTCGAGGCGCTGCGCGGCTTGGGGTGCTTGTTGCCCATGGTGTCCTGCTTCAATCGGTCTTCTGGAGAGCGGTGGAGAAGGGAGCAGGCTTATGTTGCACTAAACCCACCAACCTGATTTTTAGGTTGCGTTTACGCAACACAAGCTTGTGTTGCTGGTGCTACATAAACAGCGAATCGACATAGCCACGAGCTTTGCTTGGCTTTGGGTTGAGCTCCTGGATCATTCATCAACCAGATCCGTCGACGACAAGAGAAGTGAGAACCGAAGAGAGAATGGTGGGCGTGCAAGCCACCACACGAGTAACGAGTGAAGATGGCGAGGCGCTGTTGGTGCCTGCCGAGGTCACTGAAGCCATCGCGCTTATCGACAGCGAGTCGCCTTTGATCACGTCCGAGGGCTTCTCAGCGCTGTCTCATGCGACCTTCAACCACCGTACGTTTCGCCCTTGCCCCTGCAATGCGTCAATGCATCAATATCAAAGCTAATGCTCTTAATGCTGCTGCAATTTTAAGCGATTGGTAAGGAAGCTGCTGGCAGCATGGGCGCCATCAGGGCCATCTCCGAGGCCATGCAGCGCAACCTGGAGAATGGCACGCTGCAAGAAGACGGATGCCACGCGTTGCGTAACGTTGCATTCCACTGCGGTGAGCTCATTCTCCTTCAGACATGGTTTTGAAATGCATCCACTCATTGGGCATCTTGTCGTCTCTCTCTAAAGAGCCGAACTTGACGCTGGTCCGCGAGGAAGGAGCGATCGTGGCCGTGCTTAAGGCTATGGAGAAGCATCCTGCAAACGAGGCGCTGCAGGCCGAAGGTTGCTGGGCTCTCCTTGTCTTCTGCTCCAACCACGGTACGTTCGTTCGGCTGCTGTGGTTAGTCCTGGATCTGGACTCACGTGTTTCTTGAACTCATTTAGACCAAAACACTGCGATCGCCAAGAACTCCGCTGCCATTGTCGACAAGGCTATTGAGACGTATCCGAACAATACCGATATCCAGAGCAAGGGCAAGTTTATCCAGGCGCTTTTCGCCTAGACCCAAAGTATTTGTTTATGTTTCGTGTCCTCAGATCCAGTCTCAGGAAGACGAGTGATCGAGGATGTCCATGCAGAAGAGCATCACCAGTCAAAACCAATAAATCCATTGTTGCGTGCATCACATTCAGAGCTTGTGCAAAATCCTAACCAATAAAGAATTAGAAAAAAACAGGGAGACAAGACCGACTGAGATCGAATTCATATTCTTCATGTGAGAAATAAGGCACATGGACTTCACAAATACTACTGTACACGTACACAGACAGATGACCACACAACTCAAGCCAGAAGAAGCGACCGCTGGCCCAAGCGACAAGATCCAAGGCAGAACTCCGCGCTCCATCTCAATGGGAAACGCTCTGTGGCCAGCTATCCCGCCGTTATAAGGGCGATACACACTGGCCACGAGCTTTCCCCACGAAGAACTAAAGCATCGGAGCAGCCGCGATCGGCGCGAGCGAGACTGTAGCTCCGTGATGAGAGAGCAATAGTCACGCAAGGTGCGGCGTCGGTATGGAGCCGTGATGAGGGCAACACACCGACGCGCGACGGACGCTGGATTTTGATCACTCGAGGAAGCTATCGATCTTGGCTTGAATGGCGAGGGCTTCTTTCTTGAACACGGTTCACACTCGGAATTAATCCTCGAGTCGAGCGGAGCGGTCGACCACAAACGCATCCAGATCCGCGATTAAGGTCGAACTGTGACGCGCGGAACGGGATTCGCTCGGGTCACTCTGGCTGAGCATATGTGCCATATCCGTGTCGACGTCGTCGCTGGAGCTCTGCGATGTCGCCGAGGTATCCGAAGCGTCGTCGCTGGTATAGGCTTTGTCGTCCAACTCGCTGTTCGCGGGCCAGTCATTGACTCTGCTAAATGTTCAAAACCATCCGACGTGGTTACGACAGCAGCGGAATCCTGCAAGCTTGACTCAACGCTGGCGGTTTGAAGACCACACACCTTGGCGTAAATGCTGAGACACAGTGGACCTTGCTTGGGCAGCTTGGTAGGATCAGAATACGAGCGCACTGTCATGAGGTCGGCCTTCGTCTTCATTTGATGCTTGAGGTCGGCGACCGATTCGCCGCGAAGTCGCGCGTTCGCGTGAATGGCAGCAACTTGGACCTTGACGCGGCTATTCAAAAATTGCATCTTCATTGCGTCAATATCGCGACGGCGAAGGAGCTCGTCCTTGGCACTGAACAAGCTGTTCTCTACCGTGGTAACGCTGGCAGCGACGACCGCCAGCTGCTCGCGGCAGTCGCACTTCTTAACAGCCTGAGCCTTGATTTGGTTGTCCTAATTGCGCATGTTCGTCACATCAAGTTCGTGGAGTTGAAGCAGTTCTTGGCGGACGCCGGACAAGGTGCTCTCCACAGTGATGTCGTTGGCTGCGACGGCAGCCAGTTCGTCGTGGTACTCGCGCGCGATGGCTGTCACCTGCTGCTGCACTTGGGCGATCTTGAGATCGTGGTTAGCCTTCTGGTCGGCCAACTTTTGCTCAAAAGCGATCTCCTCGTCCGCCATTTGTTGCTGTAGCTGCTGAAGCTTCAGCTCTTGGGCAGCTTTGGCGTCGACCATGCCAACCATTTGTCGCTGTAAAGCGGAGATCATCGCCTCAAGGCGGTCGGTCTTGTCCGCACCAGAAGCAGGCGCTGGTTTCGCTTCTATCGGCGCACGCGGAGCGGCATCGGCGCGTTGGGCGGGTGAAACGAGTCGACGAGATGGTCGCGGCGCACGCGCGGAGGCCGATGCCATCTTGATCGCTTCCATCGTGGAAGACCGACGCTCCGAGATACTCATAAAGACAGCAGCAGCGGCGGGTGTGGCGGCAGCGGCTGTGGTTGCCAAGGAAGCGCTGGCGCCTGACGAGTGCTGGCATTCGGTGATTCCATCTGAGTGAGCAGCTCCGAGACCAAGCGCTGCTCAGTCCAATGCCATCACTTGGGCCAAGACATGGCTGCGAAAGGGGTCGGATCGAGAAATGACCGGATTCCCTCTCTCCAAGGACATCCTCAGGTTTAGGAGTGGATCCACTGTCTTCTCTGGTGGATCCACCAATGGTGCTTGAAAACCCTCTCAAAATCGATTCCCTTATGGTGCGCGCTTTAGACCATCACTCTCCTCCTCATACTGCGCGCGACTTGCCCTTTGAACTGGCAGCGCTCTCTTGTGCGCGTTGACTCAGACAAGCCCGCGATGCTGAGAAGACGCCGCGTTGACACTGTGGCCGGTGGCTCTGGTGCGAACCCGCACTGGAAGCCGTTTGTGCTGCCAGTGAAGAAAAGCCTCGTGAACACGATCGAAGACGAGGACGATGAAGACGAAGAAGAGCGCAAGAGTGCGGAGCGCAATCGCCAGGCACTGCAGCGTGGCACTTCGCTCACAGTGAAGAGACTTCCATTCCTGTCCTTCGTCAATATCGAGCCTGAACGCCGTGAGCGAGCAGCGCAGAAGCTGCGTCAAGCGTTCATCTCGCCTTGCGATGCTGCGGGGCGCACGTCCGAGAGCAACCGACTCCTCCAGGTCAAGACGCTTGGCATGCGAAGACGATGGACTGGAAATGTGTCTCAGCCTCTGATTCCACACAACCTGCCTCCTCTGGTGATTGAAGACGATGAACCATCGCTGGATGCCGAGTCTGATAAGCCCACGCCTATTCTAGAAGAGCCAGCAACGCCGCTGGCTCCTGATGCACCGCCACCGCTTGTGCTCTGGACCAGTGAAGAGGATCCTGAGCTGAAAGTAGTCGTCCCCACGATTGTGGGCAAGTTCTTGCGGCCGCATCAACGCGAAGGTGTGCAGTTCATGTATGATTGCGTGTCTCAAGTGCGAGGTTTCGATGGACAAGGCTGCATTCTCGCTGATGATATGGGCCTCGGAAAGACGCTGCAGAGTATCACGCTTATGTACACCTTGCTTATGACCAGCATGACAGCACCAAACAAGCCAACGCTCTCGCGAGCGATCGTTGTGTGCCCGACCTCTCTTGTAAAGAATTGGGACGATGAGATTATCAAATGGCTTCATGGACGAGTGAAAACGATTGCTTTATTTGAATCAAACCGAGAGTCTGTTATCAAGGGTATTAGCAACTTCATTGAAGGCAGTAAACGACCTCGTCCGAGTGCAGCCCAAGTTCTGATTATATCGTATGAAACATTCCGAATGCATGCCCAGCGGTTCCATGACGCGCCATGCTGCTGTGAACTACTCATTTGTGATGAGGCGCATAGATTGAAAAATGCTAGTTCTCAAATCAATCGAGCATTATCTGGTTTAGCTTGCCGCCGTCGGGTTTTGCTTTCAGGCACACCAATGCAAAACGATTTGGAAGAGTTTTATGCGATGGTCGATTTTACAAACCCAAACATTCTTGGACAGCCTAATGAGTTCCGCAAGAAGTATTTGGGACCAATTCTGTCTGGCAGAGAACCTGACGCGACTGAACGTGAGCGTGAAGCTGCTCAAGATTGCTCTGCTATGTTATGTGAAATTGTGAATCAATTTATCTTGCGTCGTGGAAATATTTTAAATGCCAAGCATCTGCCACCCAAGCTCATGCAAGTTATTTGTTCTCCTTTATCACCGTTACAAGAAAGTCTCTATGCGCATTTCTTGTCGTCGGGTGCATTCCGTGATATGATGCGAAAGAAGAACGCAAATGTACTCTCGTCGATTACCGCACTGAAGAAGCTGTGCAATCATCCACTTTTGATTTTTGATGAAATGGGTAAAAGCAACACCAAACTAGCAGGATTTGAAAACTGCGCTCATTTGTTTGCTGCAGCAAAGCAAGGAGCTACGTCATCTGGAAACCTTAACCGACGAGGAATGTCTGGCGAGAAAACGTGCCATCCAGAATGGTCAGGAAAGATGCTTCTTCTTGACCGGCTTATGCTGTCTATGAGAAAAACCACAACCGACCGTATTGTTATCGTTTCCAATTATACTCAGACACTCGATGTGGTGTCGTCTTTGTGCCGCGAACGCCATCTCCCATTTGTGCGCTTAGACGGTACGACATCAGCCAAAAAACGCAAGAATTTGGTGGATACATTTAATGACCCAACGACCAACTCGTTCGCGTTCTTGCTTTCCAGTAAAGCTGGTGGCTGTGGTTTGAATCTTATTGGTGCCAATCGACTGGTGCTTTTTGACCCAGATTGGAATCCTGCTACCGACAAGCAGGCAGCAGCCCGAGTATGGCGAGAAGGACAGAAGAAAATGTGCTTTGTTTATCGCTTCCTGGCGACGGGGACGTTAGAAGAAAAGATTTTTCAACGCCAATTGTCGAAAGAAGGGCTGCAAAATATTGTTGACGACAAGGAAGAAGTGAACTCTCTCTCTTCAAAGGACCTCAAGCGACTATTCGTCTTCGAAAAAAACACAATGTCAGACACACACGATCAGCTTAAGTGCAAACGGTGCCGATGGAGATCCATTAGCACTGAATCAGACAACGTAGGCGAACAGTCATGTATTGAGATTGAAGACACCGACGAATCAGTCGCGGTTGAGGATGGAGAGGTTGGAGACGACACTGTTGTGGTCGAAAAAAATTACCACCCTCAGATTGGCATGCCCCCGGAGGAAGATTTAAACAATTGGGGCCACCATAGATCGTATGACTGTGTGGATGACGAAGTAATGCAGAATGCTTTAAAGCAAGTGAAAGCAGATCTCGTCAGCTTTGCTTTTAGCTGCCGTGTTGATTGGGAGTTACTTCAAGAGCATCAACTTGAAAACCAAGAAAAGGAAAATCAGCGCGATGAAGAGCGCAAACAGAAACGACTAGAGAAAATTACGAAGCGTAAAGCCGAGGAAGAGAAACTTCATTCAAGAAAGAAGCGGCAAGTTGAGAAGCCGAAGCAGAGACATATTGACGACGATGAGTCGGAGAACTTTACCGGAAACAGCAGCAGTGAAGAAGAAGACGTGCATGTGGATGACGACTCAAATTCTGGAGCTGACTCGGATTCTGAGGTTGAGTTCATGGTTAATGTTCAACCTCCGCCAGCACAGTTGCCAGTGCTAAGTACAGTATCTTCGGCTTTACCAATTGAGCAGCCGCCATCAAAGAATGTTTCTTTTATGCTGAGCGAGACTAAGAAGGCCACACCAGTGGCAGTGCCATTGAAGACGACATTGCCTGAGGCCATTTCAGCATCAGATGATAATTTCGATGGTATTGAACCGTCGAAGCGTACGACCCCGGCTCCTAAGACACGCCAAATTTATGAAGAAACCAAGGAAAGCGAACCTCCTTCAAAGAAAAATGAAGCTCGTTGGAATTGTAGTCGCTGTACACTTGAGAATCCTCGTGAAAAAGATATCTGTGCTGGTTGTGGCCTACGCTTCAGACGTTCTCGCCTGCTAACGTCCCACCTCAGTTTGTGGTCAGATGACGAAGACGAGTAGGTTCCTCTTACGTGAGAGGTAATACACATTCGATTCCGTTGATGTGAGCGTTCCTCTTGGTCCATGGATTCATATCAGGGACAGATTGATGTTGTGTATTACCGACCGTGATGTATATTTTGTGTTTGAAGCACTGCAGTAGCAAAGAGGTGTCAGATGACGGTTTCGATAACGTTGCACCAATACTAAACCGTTCGATTCCAGTTTTAAAGCGACGTCGTGTCTACGACGAAACCAAGGACAGTGAGTCTCCTCCGAAGCATTTTGGGCTAGTACCATTGAATTGCAGTCGTTGTACGCTGAAGAATCTCATCTGAAAAAATAATTGTGCTGGCTGCGGCTTACGATCCATGCGCTCTCGCTTGCTAACATGCCATTTGAATTTGTGGTCGGATGATGAGAATGACTCACTATGCTGCGCTTACGTGAAAGAATGATAGACTTCTGATGCACGTTGCTCAGGAAACAACAATAGACACAAGTCTATACAATCGAATCGGCCCTGAACATAAATAACCAATCCACGGACTATTTCGCTGGGGTTACTAATACTATGGACAAGCTAAGTTGTTGAGATTTGTTCGCAATTGATCTCAATGAATGCTCCGAAATCGACGTTTTCTTACTGCTCCGGATACTTCTTCGGTGCGTCAGCAACGGTAATGCGTCAAGCGAGTCCTTTGTAAGCACTCGCTGCAGCAGTACCTTAGTGATCTCGTAGACGATGAACAGCAGTCGTTGTCGAGCTGCTGCATCGATCAGTCCTAAACAGCATCTTCTACTCACAAGTGGATAGTAATTGCATTCTTGACCTGAGATAACATCTACAGTACCCCAGGATCCGGCTCTCAGCCAGGGCGAACGTCCCCAAGTCCGTCCTCGTGTTTGATATCATCTTTCTCCAGTCTTAGCGCTTCTAAATAGTTGATGAAGCCGTGCTTCTCTAAGGCCTGACTGTGGGTGGCTCACTTTGAGGTAATAGTTTCTTGGACGTCAGCCAAACTCGATCTCCGGATGCAAATTGTGCGCTTGTGGATAAACATGAACGACTTTCCAGCAAGAAACAGCAAACCTCTCTGTGCCTTGACCCTTGACAACGCACTTGACGTGCGGTCTTAGCTGTGGGTATTTTGACTCTTGCCGATTCTCCTGTATCTTACAAATATGCAAGTGGGGTTATGGTCGGACCTACACTTAGTTCGCACAGTTGTGTTCTTGAAACAGGAGTCCGAAGTTTGTGAGTGATGGAGCGCGAACGCGAAGTGTACTTCCAGCTGATCAATGAAGATGGGAGCAAGCTGAGCACATGCTACTCTGTTCCTTGTGCTGAAGATGCCAAGGTGCGTGATCTTCAAAGGATGTTGAAGTGCACGTACAGTACGAGTTACCTCGCAGAGATCTCTGCGCCACATCTCACAGTCTACGTGAACCAAGCAGCATTCAACGACCACAGTTCTTTCAAGTATTACGATCCGCTGGGCAACATTGGTGAGAGCGAAGAACAGCGGCTTATTGTGGTTGTACCAGAAGCGCAACCTTCGAAAAGGCAGAGAACCGAACACGTGGATTTCAATCAAGCGAGTGAATTATGCTCCGTCACCGCATTTACTCGACAGCTTCAGGACGCGGAAGCTCTCGCTGCAGGACGATTGCTGTATGTTCCGAAGCCAGTATTTCGCATGATAAGCATGGTTTGTATGTCCGTCAAGAGTATTGGGACCTTTATGATACCATCAAGCAAGCATTGACGAATCCTGATGTGTCTAACAGCCGAGTTCTCGTTATCGGCAGTCCTGGGATTGGCAAATCGATCTTTGGAGTGTTTTAATGTTGCCTACCAAGCTCTAAATGCTCAGACGATGCATTTCCTTACCTGGAATGATGGGAATAATGACTACGAGATTACGGATGCCCCGCTCGCAGGACAAACGTGCGATGTTTTTTTTTATGGGAATGAAAAGGGACGAGCTTTGGAGATATCTCCCTATGACCATTTGTTTCTGTTTGCAAGTCCCTGTACTATGAATTACAACGAATTTGCAAAGGAAGATTGCTTTGTTGTCTATATGAATCCGTGGACGCAAAACGAATGCCAGCAATTCGACAATTGTATAGGATTGCGAGATCATGATGGTGACTCAATCTTGTTGGAAGTAAACCAAGGTTTCTGTTTTCATCAGATTTTGACGCTTTGGTTAAACGAGTGCAAGATGAGTTCGTCATTCTCTCCGAACGTTGAAGGAGCAACTTTTGCTGTTCACAACAAACACATTCGATGACCAATGAAACATATTGTGTTTAGCATGATTCGCGACGAGAAATGTCCCAATGTTTTCTACATGGCATTCTCATCTTTGGCAGTCGAGGCCATTGTGAGCGCACGTTATCAAATACAATCAGTGGATGAAGTTCGCTCGCTATTGCAAACACCAGCGCCGAATTTGCAGTCGTGGCGTCGTAAAGAACGAGAGAAATCTTTGTTGTAAGACCTCTGCTAATAGCATGTTCAGCATGAAATCGCTCGAAGAAACCGATATGGGAACTGTCACGCAATAAGGTCCTCTGAATGCAAGCTCAACGATTGTTCAAGCGTCGTCCGAAATTGCAAATAAATTGAAGCTTTACGTTCCGCTTTCCACAATGTCCCCAGCAATTAATGGCGTTCTTGTTATCCCGAATGCTTGCTTTATCATTTGGCACAGTCAACTGTGTCCGTGGCTCACGCTATCAAGTATACCCTTTTGAAATACGTCTATGAGCAGTTGGCGCAACGACAAGAGTTTGGAGGATACAGGTTTGTTCTTCTTTTCATTGTCCCGACTGATATCTACGACAAATTTAAGTTTCAATCCTATACAATGAGAATGGGAGAAAGGACACAGATCTAATCGACATCAACATGAAGCAATATGTTGGAAAGATCATTAATAGATCTAGTTTGCGGAAAACCAGCAAAGCTGAGAAGCAAGCAGAGAGTAAGCTAGATGCAATAAGTGGTATCTTCGGAAAGGCTCGTTGAGTTATTTTCGATCTCTGGTTGTGATTAATCACTAAAATATGGATGACATGCCTTATCAAATGTCTGGTCGGTCTTACATGAAAGAGGCAACCTTATAAGTAGGATTTTAATCGTCGTAAGGTCATTTATCGTGCTATATGTTGTTCCTGGCCTTAGTCTGTCGTCGTTTGGCAATGATTGATCTGCACTCGTTTAAACATTTGTTCCTCCTCTTGCATCAGACTCTCCCATACAGCATTCGTTTTCGAGCTAATCTCTCCACGAATCACTTGGGTTTGCTTCGGAGCCTTCTTTGGCTTTCCAGCGGAGCGAAATGCACTCTGCAGCTTAAGCTCCTCGTCCTGCAGTGCTAGCCACACCTCCTTCGCAGAAGGAGTGACAGTGACTGACTCACGAGTGGCCGCTGATTCGGCGGAGGTCAGAGACACCCGGCGAAGTTCGTTCTCCAGTGCTCGGTCTCGGTACTGCGTCTGCTTCTGCGCAGCATTTAATGCGGCTTGCAACCGATGGACCAGGTCCATAGCCGACGGATTCGAAGGCTCAAGCCTGTGCATTTCGTGCGCGTCATTCCACGCATCCTGTAATACAAGGTTATCTCTTTTAGCCTTCAATCGTTCGGAGATTGCAGCTGAAGATACCTCCAGCTTGCCGAGCCGCTCTCTGGCGACAGCTCGTCGGTACAGCGCTTTAACGCACTCGCACTGTTTTGATAGCACTACCGTGCAATCAGCTTCCGCAAGTGCTAACATTTTTACGTCGCAGTGTTTGCATTCCGCACACGCAAGAGCACGATTGAGTCGCACTGCCGTCTCCATTTGCTGCATCTCATTGATCTTGGATTCGTCAGCCGCCGCGCACTCTTGCAGCTTATCGATCACTCTTGAGTACACTTGGATGGCTTGGTCATACATAGACTGCTGGAACAGCTGATTCCCCTGGGCCTTGAGCTCTTGCAGCGCATGCAGATCCATCACGTCAACGATCTCCACGTTCAGCTTCACCTCGACGAAGAGACGCGTCTTTTGATTTGCCAAAAAGAAAGATGTTGCTCAATGCGATTGGATAAAAAGAATGGGGACCCATCGATTGGCTGCGGCTGAGACTGGAGTGTTTCCTCAGTACAGACACCCGGACGAGTTCTGATTCCCGACACCTTTTACAGTGCGAGCTACTATTGCATACATATTGACCCAACCCTTAGTCTAATGGCATAGACACGCTAGGCTTCGAAGTATGCGAGTGTTTGGATTCCGAGGCGGGGCTCGAACCCTCGCCAGGCAACGACTCCAGACGACCAATTTCTGACGCTCTTGACCACGCGGACCAATTGCATCAAGCATGAGTGGACAACGCAAAGCGATACATAACGAATATACACAAGCTAAGGCACTCGGTCCAAATACACGAATGCTGTGTGCCTTTTGTGTGAGTGTGGGACGCTGTTCATGACGCCACGTATTTTGATGAATAAATGGGATAGATGAATGTGGAGCGCTGTACATTTTGCACATCAAAAACAGGTTGTGTATATTCGTATGTCTAGTCATCAGACAGAAATGCTAGCGGAATGGAGATGGCTACGATTTAGTTGGCACCCACGATGGTCTTGCAGAAGGCTTCGACGTTAGCGGCACGGCTGGCCGTGTTGGCCGGCGACTCCTCAATGATCTTGATGATCTTGGAGCCCATGACGCAGCCGTCAGCGATGGCACTGGCCTGCTCGAAGTGCTCGCGAGTAGAGAGGCCGAAACCTAGAGCTAGAGGAATCGAAATGTGCTTACGAACTAGACACGGATGACAACGATCAGACATATAGAGCTACTCAGCAGCGCAAGTAACAACGTACTCTTCTTCATAAAGACGTCAAGGTTAGGCGGCAGTTCCGAGCGAGCACCAGTGACGCCCGTGAGGCTCACGCAGTAGACGAAGCCATGGGCCACGGAACCGATCAAGCTCATACGCTCCTCGGTGGTCGTGGGCGAGATCAGCGGGATGTACGAGATGCTGTGGCTCTTCATCTCATTGCTCAGAGTCTTGGCCTCTTCTGGCGGCAAGTCCACCACGATGAAGCCATCCACGCCAGCTACGAAACCCCAGCATAGAGTTAGTCTGGGCATTGATCATCCAGCGACAAGAACTCTAGCTCTTGATACCTTCAGCCATGTCGCCGCTGATCTTATGTTCGCCGTACTGGAAGATGTTGTTGTAGTAGCCCATGAGCACCAGCGGCACACGGAGACCGCGGGCGCGCGCCTCCTTGACGGTCGTGAGCACATCGTGCAGCGTGATCCCCTGACTCACACCAACCTGGTGTGCCCGCTGGATCGTCGGGCCATCAGCCTGCGGCTCCGAGTAAGGAACGCCGAGCTATTGCAACAGGTCGTCAACGAGCAGCTCTTTAGACAAACCCATCGACTGGTACGCACCTCAATGATGTTGGCACCACCGCGTTCAAGCGCAAGTAAAATCTCGACTGTGTCGGCCTTTTCCTTGTATCCGCAGGCCGTGAACGTGATGAAGGCGGCCTTGCCAGCGGCCTTGGCCTGTTCGAATGTCTCGGCGATGGTGATTCTGTCACGTCACGACCCACAATCAAGCGGTCAGTCGCTGAGCAGTTCGAATCCGATGGCTTCTCTGCATTCAGCGTCCTGTAGGAGCGTCAGCATGCACCGCTCTCTCTTCCTCTTAGTACCTGCTCATTGTCTGCGCTCTTGTGTTTGTCCAAATGAGTCTCCCATCATTGTGGCTGCCGTTGCTCTGTTTCATTGGCTAAAATTGATCTCGACACAGTAAATCAGCCAATCAAATATCAATCTTATTTATGGTAGAGCTGTTTTCTGGGAGCATTCACGTGGTGCGCATGCGCTTCTTGAGCAGCACGTTCTTGGCCGGCTGGATGCGGCTGCGGATGCCGCACGTGGAACAGATGGGCTGGAACTCGCAGAAGAGCGAGAGACACACCGGACACACAAAGGCCGTGGAGATCACGCGCTTGTGACAGAAGCACATGGCGCGGAAGTCCACCGAGTCCTGTGATGGCAGCTTCAGCAGCTTGCGCAGACTCGGGTCCGGCAGGTAGATGGACATGAGGTACTGCAACAGGCCGCTGTGGTCATTCGGCTTGTAGTAGATACCGCCCGTGAGGTACGCGGCCTGCTGCAGGAAGGCCGAGTGGTCGTAGGCCAAGATGCATGCGTCCACGGCCACGCCCTTCTTCTGCGCCGAGAAGATGCCGTTCATGACCGAGATGTAGTGTTCCGATACGTCCGGCGACTTCTGGATCACCAATATGCGCGGACACAGATCGGGCTGCTCGTTAATGGCGCGGTTGATGACTGCAGCACAGACCACGTATCAGACACAGCCATGTAGTCGTAGAAGCGTGCATACGTACAGCAGAGCGATCGAGAGAGCGAGGCGGCAATGGCCGTTTGGCTGGCCGGGTCGATGGGCGTCTCGCTCATCTTTTGCAGCTTGTTCATCACGCGTGCGTTGACTTTGGCAGCCTGCTCAGCCGATCCGGACGTGTCCACCTGCTCTGGGTCTGGGTACAGCATCTCCGAGCGGCCGGCATGCGCAGCGATAATCACAATGCGGTTGCTGCGGTGCAGCAGTAGATATGCGTTCACGAACACGAGCGTGCTCGAGATGAGCTGCTGGAAGCCTTGGTCGCTGAGGCTGCCGTTGGCTGCCGACTTGGGGAACCAGATGGCCGGATTGGTGTCAATCACCAGCACCAGCAGCCCCTCGCTGGTCGTGTCCATGAGCTGTGCTCCGGACCCGTGCGCTGGCCCAACTGCAGTCGACGCCTCCATTTCCGATCTCTTCGCGGCTGATGGCAGGTACGGCATAAAAACCGGAACATATTCAGTATTTATGTATCAATACGTGTTTTTGTTAAATTTCAGTTTAGGTTTCAAAAAAAATCAGCCGCGACATTTTTCTTGTTAGGTTAGAACATAAAAGGAACGACAGTAATCGCTCCTTACATGCTCATGAAAGTTGCAGCCACAAGCGCGAGGCAGGCCGAGAAGCTAACGGCAATGGACGACGCACTGTTGGCAGCAGCCGTATCAGCCGAGCCCGAGGCGGTCGAAGTGCCAGAGCTGGTGGTGGTGGTGCCGCCGGTGGTAGTGCCCGTGGAGCTAGACGTGCCAGCGTGCACCGTGCCGGGGGACGAGCTGCCATCGCTTGTGGTGCTAGAGTCGCTCGAGCTCTCGGCGAACGTGACATTAGTAAAGGTCAGATCAGCGTAGGCCGACTTGAGCGTGCCCGTGGAGTCCATGAGACCAAAGTACTGCTCGACCGTGCTATTGTCAGCGGCTTGCGTGGCCTTCCAGGGCGAATCCAGGCCAGCGAAGTAGTAGTACTTCCAGCCCATCTGAGAGGCCAGACTGTAGAAGTCATTCAGGTAGCGCTGTAGCCATCAAGAAGCATTAGTATCAAGCACACATGCGGCAACATGGTCAGTGGACTTACAGCAGCGTTCTCAGGCGAGGCCACGGAAGCGTTAGCGCTGGAGCCGCCCGTGGGCCAACCGGTCTCGGAAATGATGATGCTCTTGCCATTGGCGAGCGTCACAAGAGGCTCAAAGCGGGTTTTGAACTGCGCAGCAGCCTCCGACGCTTCGATCTTCTCCCAGAACGGGAACTGGTTGGCTGTGATCACGTCCACAGTTTTCACGATGTCCGGGTACTGGAGCAGGATGTCCACGATGTCGGTGATGGAGACCTGGGCCGTGATGCTGTTGGCCGCCAGCACCTTCTTGAACTCGGTGTAGTACGAGATAGCCTGTTCGGCCGTGATATCCTTACGGTAGATAGCTTCACTGCCGACGTTGAAGCCGATGACGTTGTCGTCGATGTATCCGCCCGTGATGAGCGTCTTGAGCGCCGCGACTTCGGCCGTGTACACACTCTCGTCTTCCGAGACCCAGACACCGAGCCAAACCGTGAGACCAAGCTTCTTGGCGTTGCTCAGCACAGGCGTAACGTCGCAGTCTGCTAGACTGTACGTGCGCACATTGCTCGTATACTTGGCGAGCGCCGCGAGATCCGTGGCGATGGTAGCCGCGGTCTTGCACTTGCTCGGATCCCAGTCCGCGCCCTGACGCAGATCGTAGTTGATACCGTGGAGCTGCTGGTCAAGCGCCTGTGTGGAGCTCAGAACGAGCGCGGCAGCCGAAGCCAACAGCAGGGAGACAGAGCGGACCATCGTGGGTTGATCGACTGGTTGGCTTGAGAATTGCGGATTGAAGAGCTACGCTGGCCGCCCAGAGAGCGAGGGAGAAGCGACGGACGCGGGTGCAGGCAAGGGCCAGTGTACTGAGAGGTAAGGGGTCGCAAAAGGGTGAGTACCACGCTGCCTTCATTTTCGAAATATGGATCCTAGATTAAGGTAAGCCTTTACGGTAAAATGGACACATACAAACTGTAGTAGAAAAAACAAGTAGAAGTCATGTGGGCCACATTAGAATTGGGATTAGTAACCGCTTCTTGGGTTGATTGGCAAATCGTCACACGACCAGGGAGATGCACTAACTTAAGTCAGTAATCTGTGATTTATCAAGGCTTAGATAAATCAGTGTTGCCATCATCAATGGAGTTGCCTTAAGAAGAAACGCAGCTGCGCTGAGATACGTGCTTCAGTATCCAAGCAGCCCTGGATTGCTGTTACTTCTTCATTCTTTCTTGCGCTTTCTGCGTGTGCACATTGGAACTGCAGATGCATGCCAACATTGCGCTTTTATAGCTTCGCGGCACAGCACTCAAGTGGACGTTGGCTGGCTTGCGCACCTGGTTCTTCCCCCATTCCCGCTCTCTCTATGAACATTTTATGCATTTTTGCCGAATTCCACAGAATAACTTGAATCAGTGCACTCACTGTGCATGAGCAGGGCAACAACCTGCATAACCTAACTCAGTGCTCTCTGAACCACTGCTACAAGAATGTTGGTCTCCTGATTTTTTTTGCCACTGCTCGGAATTGCTTTAGTTGTTGCCCTTCATAAGGAAGGACCTCTACAACGCAAAAGACGTTTTCTGCACTGTATGTCGATGGCCGTTCACTCGGGTGCATGCGGTGCTGTGTGCATCGTAGCTTTGCGCTTACCACAGTGGATGGATGGTGGGATGGTTCGTGCGTAGGGCCAGTGCACTCAATGCAATTGCAATCTTGCGTTGGTCACTCATTGATCACTTCCAAGTAAGTTCTAGAATCCCATTGTCTTTCACGTTTCTTTTTATTTCTTGTTCCTGCACATCTTCAATTTGCAGATGCAAGCGACCACTCACTCCGTCACCCTTCGTACGATCCTCTTCCATGTTGCTTGCCTCGAGCTTGTGGTCGTATTTATATCATCGCCATCACACTTCGAGCACGAACTTTCACCCAGCGTTGGTTGCACGTCTTCTATTCGACGTCACTGATGGTGGTTTACCGACTATGATCGATTGATAGACATGCCACGTTGGATGTGAGTTCGGTCACACGTCATCTATTGTTGCGCTCTGAGAAAATCTTGATCTCCTCAAAAATGCGAGCTACAAAAAAGTCAGTTAGCCAAAGATTTTTTTTCAAATGAATGCATCAACAATCACGAACGAACCTTTTAAAGCGTCCTTGTTCAAAGGAACGTCTTCGAAATCCATTCCGAATGGATTCTCTTCGACAACTTCGGATTGTGCTCTCCGCACCGGTTCAAGGAACGGGTGGTTTAGAGCATCATTTACCTTGGCATAGCATGTAAGTTAGTCTCTTTGCTATTGCAGCATGCGGATGAAACGTATCTTACCGAGATTCTGCAATCTGGGTTAAAGCGCAGCATAAGCTTGAGCAAGTCAAGAGAGTCGGCTGGTGCTCCAGGATACATCTGTAATACGAGAAGCGTACTTGATGAGTGAATCAAAAGCTCAAAATAATATTTTTCTGGTACGTCAATCGTACCTCTCGCAAATCACGCGGCTCTTTCTTTGGTAGTTTGCGTAAATATTGTTTTACCTAAAAGAAAAGGGATTAGCCACGGAGTATCGAAGCATTTCATTCGTTTGAATTTGCATACCTCTCCGAGAGAACCGATGTCGTCCTCCCCTGGCGTGCCAATGACATTGAAAATGACATTGAGTTGATCTAGTTTGTCCGAATATGTTGTCGGTCGGTCGGCACTCAACGGGAAGCAAGATCGTCCAGGAAACAGAGGAACGCGCTCTTGGTATCGAGGGCAACTTTCCACTTGCATGCTGAGTAGCTCAGCGAAAATGCAACCAATGCTCCACATATCAACGGCAAAACTGTAATCTTGCAGCAAAATCAATTCAGGGGCCCGGTACCATCGCGTGACAACGTGCTTGGTCAGCTGCCGCTTAAACTTTGTTGCGGGGTCACCGGAAGACGATGGGGTTGATGCCGCACTTCCCGGAGAAGGTGCTGATGTTGAGTCCGATGATGGAGACTTCGCATCGTTTGGTGAGTACAAGTGCTTGCTCAATTCTTCCATCGAAAGGTTGTTTTCAAGCACTCGAGACAACCCAAAGTCGCAGATCTGATAAATTCGTATAGTCAGTTTCACACCGTTGGACAGATTAAGAATACGATGCGATTTACAACATACCATGAGTGTGCAGTCTTCATTTAGCAAAATATTCGCAGGCTTCATGTCACGATGAATCACATTCGCCGAGTGGATGTATTTAAGACCACAGAGCAATTGATACAAGAAAACCTGGATATGGCGGATAGTCAGGTACTGCGGGCTCATGATCAATTTGTGAAGATCAGTGTCCACAAATTCAAACACCAGGTACAGATCCGTGAATGTATCATAATTGTCTGGCGGGATCACGTCCAGGAGCGAGATCACTTGAGGATGCCTATCATTAGGACAACGAGCTAGATTTAGATCCTGATTTGACACGCAAAGATTTCAAATAGATTGCACATACCGCAAATGTCGGAGAATGTAAATCTCACGGAAGAGACGCTTGCAATCAATCTCCTGGTCGAAGACGTTGACGATCTTCTTGATTGCCACTTTTTTCTGTCGAACTGTGTCAAAAGCCTCTGCGACCTAGAATGAAGCCAGTTACCAGAGTGAGTCAAATACCGCATTAAGTGTGTACGGTGGGCAGCTCTTGTGTACCTGTCCGTAGGATCCCTTGCCCACAAACCGCACGAGTGTGTATCGGCTCGACACGTTCCAGTTGGCGAAGTTTCGCAAATTCAGGGGCGTAGCGCGCGGCATCGGCGAAGGCGTCGACGTCTTGCCGTGGCCAGCTGCCCCATTTGCGGGTGTACTGTCGTCACCTGCCCCGTTCACTGGAGTGGCCTCGGCGTCGCCATTTGCGGGTGTGTTCGAAGCAGACATATTACGGAAGCTTCCATCCGTCGGCGTACTATCAAATCCTCCCATGCGGTTCCCGAAAGCCGGTGTGGGTGGCATATTCGCCACGGGGCAATGCGGCGTCGGTGCGACATCGGCGCTAAACATGGCACGCTGGTGATCGATGAACGCGTCTGAGGTGTGGATCGTCTCCTGCGCGGCTGGCGCCATGCCAGAAGTCATGTTGTGTGCGAATCCGTTCGATCCACTGTTGCTTCCGATCGACGAAGAGCGGAAGAGCTTGGTACTGCGCGTGAGCCCGGGCGTGGCCGGGGACACGACCTTGCGCTTCCGGTTGGCCGAAGCCTCAGCAGCGAGGTCCTTGGTGGTCGCTGAAGCGGTCGGTGGGTCCATCTGCGCGCATAAACAGATAGCCAAGAGGTGAGTCTACTTGTCCATATCGTCATCCGAGCGATCCGGACTCGTCATGGCGCTTGCCGCACTGCGTCAAGTCGGCGCTCGGCCCATTTACCTTGGGATTCTTTTTTGCTCGTGTTTCCCCCTCTCCGTACAGACTGCACTGAGGACGCAACACACAGCGCACACTGATCAGGGGAGCGGGATCTGAGTCTGAGTCGGTCGTATGAGATTCAGACTCAGATCAGGATCAACAGAAGAAAAGTGCGGGTGATTTGCGGACCCAAACGGAACGGAAGAGAACAGAAGGAGGCCCCCCAGCGTTTCACCTGAACCCGACGGATCGAATCGAATGAATGGACCGACATGGCAAATAGAAAGCGAGCGTACGTAAGCAGATAAATCTGTGATCTGGGTCTTTGGATGATGAAATCAGCCAGTCGCTGCGCAAACAACTGAAAGTAATACATGTACGCCTTGCGAAAAGACTGTCGTTTGGCTCAAGTCCTCCCAAACTGACTTTGGTTTTCTTGAAAAATAACTCAGATGCGGTTTGTTTTCAGCCAATCACAAGGCGTCTGTGGCTCGGTGGGATGGGCAAACACACCCGTCTGACAGATCCTTGGACCGCGTTTCGCAAATGCAAGGTACGTATGCAGCCGTCGATCGCTGCCACCCATCCATAGAGCCACACACTCACATGTCGATGAATCGCAACCATGGGATTGCTTCGCAGCTCCATATTTGCCATTGGGATAAGCTTCATCTCTTGAAAGACTGAAATCTCGAGCACCTGAGCCCCACGCTGGCATCATCAATCTCTGGCAGGAGTAACACCCAAATGCGCTGCCGATCTCAAAAAAATTAGAAGTACGCCGAGTCCTGCGCCAGGAAGGCGTCGAGATCCTCGCTGTCATGGTCGGTCCGGATAGTTCGCTCCAGCTTGAGCCGCGCTTCTTCTGCTTGAGCTTGTTTGAGCGCTATGTCCTTACGTTGCTGCTCTTCTACCGCTTGTTGGCGAGCCCGCTCAGCATCCTGCAGCTGTTGTACGCGATCTACCCGTGGCTGGCCGCGTTGTTGTTCCCTCTTCGCCAGTCGCTCCAACGCCTTTTCATCCTGTTGCAGTACCTTCAAAAGCTGCTGAGTCTCGCTCTTGAGCGTCTGGACACGAGTGAGTTCGCTCTGCAGCCATGTGAGGCGTGCCAACTCCTGCTGCTCGCTCTCCAGCGATCGATTCGCATGAGCCATGATTGGCCGATCAGCGTAATGGTTCTTTCAGTAATTTATACGAACCAGTCGGATGCTTTCCGAAAAAAAATGACCGCTTAGTATTTTTGCCAAAACGGCCATTCGCTCATGGGCATTTTAGAGCACAAGAATCAAAACGAAGAGCTCAAAAGTGACGGCCGTCATGGACTCGACAGACGTGGCTGCGTATCGCGCCAATGCGCTGCGCATTGTGGGCCCATGGTCCGTTCATGACGACTCCCAAGGCCGCCTGTTCTATTACAACCTGCGCACCAAGCAGTCCCGCTGGGAGATGCCACGCGAGGACTCGGCGTTTGCCAAGCGAGACCTCTCGGCACTCGAAGGCGAACTGCTGATGGCACTCATGCTGCAGAACGCGCTGGCGCGCTCAGGTCCGTGGAGTGCGCACGATACGGGCTCCGGAACGCTGTACTATTTCAATGAGAAGACCCGCACGTCGGTTTGGGAGCGACCGGCAGAGTGGGGCGCGCTGCCACCACCGCCGCCTCCTTTACCACTGTCCGATGGTGAAGAAGAGCAAGGCGATGACGATGTAGAAGCGGATCAGTCAAGTGATGACAGACAAGCAGTCGAAACTGCTACGCTGAGTGATGATCTCCCGCACCAAAAGCAACAAGTAGAGGAGAAGCACAGCGAACACGAAGAGGCAGAGGAAGACGACCCGCCAGTAGAGCCAACGCCAGAGGAGCTCGAACGAATCCGTGCTCATGAGGCCACCAAGCAAAAGAGCACAGAGCAATTTCGACAAATGCTGCGAGAGAAACGCATCATGCCGTTCTATAAATGGTCGGTGGCGCTGCCTCGTATCGCTATGGATCCGCGCTTTATGGCAGTGTCTACGTGCGTTTAGCCTACATTGATATTGCGATGTGTGGGTCTGACTGTGTAGCTGACGTGTTTTTCTAGAATGGAAGAGCGCCGCGAGATCTTTGACCGCTTTATCGAGCACCGACGTGAAGACCTCCAGCAAGAGAAGAAAGCGAATCTCAAACGCGCTCGGAAGCAGTTCACGGAGCTCATGCGAGAGCACTTCGAGCGCAATTTGCAGGAGCCTTTGGAGAAGAAGAAGCCGAGTCTGAGTGTAATTTTGACGCTGCTTGAGGATCAGTTGGATGCAGACCGATTCAAACAGATCCAAGAAGACGCACTCGCGTTTCTGCCGCTCTCAGTTCAGGAAAAACTCTACACCAAAGTGGTAAGTTTGCTTGACGAATGTAGATGTCTTGTTTGCGCCAGTGCTTACGCAACGGCGACTTGTAGTTCGACGAGTTATCGGTTCATGCCAAGCAGTTGCAGCAGGAAGAAGAGCGCTGGCGTCAGATTGTGCAGTCCAGCAAGATGCCGGTAGAGACGTCGTGGGAGAGTGATGTCGTTCAAGAGTTGCGGAAATTGTTTGCCGAAGGCAAGCCTGCTGATACCAAGGAACTCACTGTCGCGACTCAGAAGCGCGTCTTTGAGCAGGTTGTGGAGGCGTTGGCAATGGCCAACCGCAAGAATGAAGAACGCGACACGGAGAAGACTGCAGAGTCTCGCTTGCTAGATCACGAGCCGGATGTGGACGATCACACTAGCTCACGTCGTCACCGGCATCATCACGACGATTCGCACCACAAGTCGTCGCATCGTCGATCCCTGCCACGCAGTCGCTCACGATCTTGTGAGCGGTCAAGAAGAGACCGTTACGATCGCCGCAGCCGCTCTCGTGAATCACGCCATCACAATTCGTATGACCGTGACCAATCTCGCTCTCGACGTCATCGTTCTTCGAGTCGATCGAGACGCCGTCGTTCCAGATCGTATTCCTCGTCTCGCTCACGATCGCCCAGGAGATAAGAAGAACAACAAGACCAAGATTTCGCATGTGCTGAGAGTCTTTTAGTCAACGCTAACGAATCGTTCATGCTAAATTGGAAATACCAAAACGTAGCAGACACAGATGAAACGGTGAATCCAGGGATCCATCTTCGTGTACAGCGATCGACCAGTTGAATTTGGAAGCAGTAGTTGCTCAAGCCATGGTACGTGATTATAAGCAAGTCGCTTTGAATCACTGGCATCCACTTTGCTCTGCTGAGTTCATGACGTTTTTGCGCATGCTGACGGATGTTCAATCAATACCAGAAACGCAGAGGAGAGAAGTGTAGACAGAACAAGGCAAGGCAGCCATCAACATTACGTAAAATGGGAATGTGCACTTGATTCACGTTTTGTTTCGAAGTCAAATTGGTCGGCTTCTCTTCAAGTCGAGTCGTTTAAGAAATCGTTGATATTGTTCAGAGACGAGCCAGATCTGTCATGAACAAATGGGAGCATAGATGTTCTATCCGTTCTGGTCAAATACGCGACACGTTGACTGTCTCGAATGCCTCATGGTCCATCGCTTCATGCTCCAGAGCCTCACGCAATGTGCTGCTCCACTGTGAATGCGAATCTTACGATCAGTGATGTGGGATGTTTATTAATAATATCGAATCTCTCTTCCTTGAAGTCTCGTCATGTGATTCCGTCACGATCTGCCTCTTTGGGTGATTGGTGGGACGGTCATCTGTGCGCCCAGCTCTCCGAGTCTCACAAAGTGTGACTCACGTGAGGAAGGAGCCTGCAGCTGGTACAGCACAGCAGCGTAACCCAGCAGCAGCAGGAATATGACCCAATAATTCGAAAGGTTTGTAAGAAGAATCCAGAGGGATCAACTAAACAAAACTGATCACCGAGTTCCCTCTCATTTGCGAACTCTCTGCAGTCCACACACCTCTGATCTCCCGGCTTGAGTCATGGTATCATTCAGCTGGCTCCGCAGGGCTGGCTTCGTGGTCACCGCTGTCGTACTAGCGGCTCCCATCGCGTTGGTTCATTGCAGCAGCGCCTCTGACGGCGGCACTCGAGAGGGTGAAGGTACGGCTCGTATCATCTCAAAGTATTGCATCAATCTTTATGCTGACGGAGCTGTTCTGCTCAATCTGCAGAGGTCCAGACCTGTCCTACATACGCCACGCAGCAATACTTTGCCTACCAGTACCTGGTGCGCCAAGCCAACAGCGGCACATCTGATGCCGGCAATCCGTACTACTTCACACAGCCGTCCATGTTCAAGTATGGCGCTGGCCAGTGGCTCTGGGACTCATGCGGAGCCATCATCGCCAATGTGCACCGCAACGTGGACGACGCCATCACAGAGTTCCGCACGCTCATGTATTCGCAGGTGTCGAACGGCATG
>JAADVW010000157.1:0-56244 GCA_023335875.1 Elongisporangium prolatum | reverse complement strand
CCCCCCCCCTCAGTACTCTAGCAGCACGGTGGAATTGGCACTGCTGTTGCGTCGGGATTCACGTGCGCGTCGCTTCCGCTCACGGAACTCTTCGTCGCGGTCGAGATGTGGCACGCTGTACTCGCAAAGCGAAACGTAGGACGAGCCTCGCTCGCGCAGCGCGCACGGAGCGATGCTGAGGAACTTCTGCAGCGCGAAAGACTCGCGCAGGATGGAAAGCTTGAGCACTGCACGCAGCATCTCTTGGAACGCCTCGCAGCGGCTCTGTAGGTGTGCTCGGTCGTGGCGCTTCCAGAACGAGAGGAAGCCGGCATGCGGCATGGGCGGCAGATTAAACGACATGATGGCGACCTCCATGGCGTACTCGGGTGAGGAGAAGTACGGGTCTACGTCGTGCGTACTCCGTCGGGTATTGGCTGTGATGTTGTTGTTGAGCGTCGCGGATTCCGAGTACGGCTTGTCTGGTCGAGATGCTTGTCGCAGAGGCGGTGGCGCACGGCTCCTGTAGTAATCGCGGCGCGCCTCGAGCACCTCGCTGAGGGAATTGTGCAGGCTCTTGAAGTCCGAGTAGCTCCTTCGGATGGTGTACGTCTGCAGTTGGCTCTCGTGGCCCACAACGTCGATATGATACATGACTTTCTTCTCGCTGCCGCGCAGCGTATAGCCGCTGACGACAAGATCCGTGCACGTGGCGGATGAGGAGCCTGTGGACCTCCGACTGGAGCTATATCGCTTGGGCACGCTGTCGCGCTTGTCTTGGCCTTCGGTGGCTGCGGTCGTTGTTGTCTGGATCGACTCGAGGTCATCGGAGGTCACAGTGCCGGCCACGGTGCGGTCACTGTCAAGATCCGTGGTCGCCCGCATGGAGGACCCGGAAAACGGCGGATCGCGCCACTGCGGAACGGCCAAACGCGGTGATGTGACGTCCTCTACTGCGGCAGCCTCGCTGACTGAGCGTAGGGAGTCGTATTCAGGGTAGTACACCTTTTGCCGATTGCCAAGGCTGTTGGTGTTGCTGCTGCTGCCAGTGAGCCACTGCTCGTTCTCGACCGCATCGTCGTTATTGTCTTCGAAGTACCAGAGAGACATGTTGTCCACGGCCGCCTCCAGCTGCATGCCGCGCGACATGGCCAGGTGGTGGCTCGAGACCGGGGGCGGCGCCGTGCGCAGACTTCCTTCACTCCTCATGTACTCGCTTCGGCTCACAAGAATGTATATGGCCCTCTGCTCCGCTCCCCCCTGCGGGTGCTCCTCCTCCTCCTGCTTGGCCCTGCTTTCCCCCTCTTCTGCTCCCTCCCCCTCCTATGCCCATCCAACATATCCATTTTGATTCAATCAAGTTTTACAGGTTTTCTCCCCATTTGGTCGTGGCCAGTGTTTAAAACGTTCAAATTGACTTGACGTTTGTATTTGATCGGATCTGGAAGTGCAATAAATCCAGCCCGATCTGGGGTGCAAAAGTTCATCAACCCTAGACAACCAATGAAAAAAAGTCGGCGTGTGACTTTGCAGCAAGCTCCATATCATAATTGGAACAACATGCCCGCGAAACAAAGTAGCGGACATGCCTGTAGAAACGCATACTCTTTCGCGTAGCGCATGGAAGATCGCAGACGTTCTTTCGTGACGCAAGCAGAGCCATTGCAGCGAAAGCAACTAAACGGCCGCTCATGCCTTTGCAGCGAAAGATGAGGTAACCCGAGCGAATGCGCTTTTTCCTCCCAAAAGTTGATACACATGAACAGAAAACGGATCTTCAAGAGCCACATGGCTGCATTTGGCCGGCTTTGCGACCTTCGTGCAACATTGCTGGGAACCGCAACAGCTGCCCATGGCGCCATCTGGTGCCAGAGGATCAGCAAAATGGGTGGGTGCACACGATCAAGAGAGAGAGAGACGCGATGATGAGATGACCAGCAAAGCGAGTGGGCACAGACAGACTTGGCCGTGGATTACGCTCACTGATCACGCTAATTAGCCACACCTGGTCAGCTGAAGGCTCCATGCAACGAGCAATGCACACCATTGGATTCCAATGCATCATATGCGGGTATCTGAGACTGGAGTATTTGGCAAATCGATCTCACGTGGAGCTACTCCATCAATAATGACGATGCGATCAGCAAAGCTGCTTCTGCAGCAGTACTGGTGGCTATTCTTGGCTGATCTATTTTCTTCCTTTGTGCTCGACGCTCGCTCGACGCAAATAGCCTTCTGCACAGAAGAAGCCCTGCTCGGCCTATTCTTGAGCAATCAAGGCGTGCCAAAGCATCTTGAGGTGTGCGGCACAACGCTCGCTCTTCGTGCAAAGCTTGGGATCTCGCTTGTCAATGGTGTGCTGATTTTGAAAGGCCTGGTTGTTGTCGTACTTAAAGCAACAAGAAATGGGCGGTGGCGTCTCCAAGATCGAGTATGAGCGTATTCGCAAAGAGCTCATGACCAAAGAGCAGGTCATTCGAACTCTCCAAGAGCGGCTGGAAGAGACCAGCAGAGTCTCGTCCATGGTTACTCTCAGCAAGAGTATGCAGTCTTCAGCCGGCAAGGTGCATCGACTGTCGAATGCTATGGCGACTACGCATGCGGGCATGCCAACATTCTCGCGTGTGAGTGTTTCCATCAGCGAAGACGCGGGCGAGCCGCCTGAAAGACTCCTGTCAAACAACAAGCGCCGAGTGGAAGTGAGCGCCGAAGTCATCTCTAACACCACAATTATGACCAAGCAGCGTATCGTGTACCCCAAGACCGAGGCCGCTAAGGAGGCTCTCATCAAGGTTCTGCAGTCGAATGTGCTGTTCACGGGAGAAACTCGCGATGAGATCAGGGACTGCATGGACGCATTCTTCCCTATGAAAGCCGGCGCCGGCTCGATCGTGATCAGGCAGGGAGACCAAGGAGATCACTTCTATGTGGTCGACACAGGGCAGCTTGAGGTTCTTGTGGCTGTGAATGGCTCGCCTACGCCGATTCGGTATGGTTTTCTTGGTCCTGGCATGGGGTTCGGCGAGTTAGCTCTACTGTGCAACATGCCACGCGCTGCAACAATCCGAGCAGTGAGTGAAGTGAGCCTCTGGGCGCTTGAGCGAAACATTTTCCGTGAGATCCTGGCGTCGCACAAGCTCCAGCGTATCAATAAGGCCTTCCAGATACTGCAGAACGTTTCGATCCTGCAAAAACTCACTCGATCTGAGCTTCATCGGGTCGCAGCAGCCATGGAATGGGAAGAGTACGACACCAACACGACCATCATCCGACAGGGAGAGATCGGCGAGCATTTCTACGTCATCACGGTCGGAGAGATCATTGTCACGCAGAAAGACCCGGATACAGGAGACCAACTGCAGATCCGAACGCTTCATGCAGGCGACCATTTCGGTGAAATGGCACTATTCAAGGAAGAAACACGATCCGCGACATGCACAGCAGTTGGACGTGTACAATGCTTGTCGCTTGGCCGTGAACACTTCATTGCAATGCTTGGCACGATCCAAGAACTCATGGATCGTGAACCTGTGATGCTGGAGCACAAGCATGGCAGCAATCACATGTTCTCGAGGCAGTCCTTGACAGATCAACTGGCAGATCAGCAATCAGACTACAAGTACTACATGAAAATCCCAAAGGACGAGCTTGAGATCCTGGAAACTCTCGGACGCGGAGCGTTTGGTCGGGTGAAACTCGTGCGCCACGCTGGATCCAACAGTCCGTACGCGCTTAAGTGCCTTGTCAAGTCGCGTATCGTGGAAAATAATCTCAAGGAGCACGTCGTGAATGAAAAACGCGTAATGCTGTCGTTGGACCACCCGTTCATCTTGAAGCTCTACAATACCTACAAAGACCGGAAGTATATCTACTTTCTCGTGGAATTGGCGTTGGGAGGTGAATTATTCACGTACTTACGGCGAAAAGACCGCTTTGACGAGCAACTTGCAAGGTTCTACATTGCGAGTGTTGTGCTCGTGTTTGAGCACATGCATAGTAAAAAGATCGCGTACCGAGACCTGAAGCCGGAAAATATCCTACTGGATAACGAAGGATTCATGAAGCTGGCAGATTTCGGATTGGCCAAACTCGTCATGGATCGAACCTGGACTCTGTGTGGCACGCCCGATTACTTGGCACCCGAAATTATTCTCAACAAAGGCCACGACCGGGCAGTTGACTATTGGGCGCTTGGTATTCTCATGTTCGAACTCATTGCCGGCTCCGCGCCGTTTTATGCACAAGACCCAATGCAGATCTACGCCCTGATCATCCAAGGCAACCTTAAGTTCCCTGTTCATTTTAGGTACGTCACTGTCATCACCCTATTCGATTTGTTTTTGAGGCAATGCTAAACTGCACCCACTGCTGTTATTTGTAGTCGTACCTGCGTGGATTTGGTTCAAAAGCTTTTGAATCAGAACCCTGCAAGGCGACTAGGAAACATGAAGAATGGTATCAAAGACATTATCAACCACAAATGGTTCGCAGGGTTCGCTTGGGATGCCCTTTTGGCCAAGACAATGAAGCCGCCCATCGTACCACAGATCCGAGGAGCCTTCGATACTTCAAACTTTGACGACTTCCAACATGAAGTAGAGGACTCAGTGTTAGATTGCGATTGGGATCCCGATTTTTAACTCACATGCTGTAAAACATTTGCAGTTTTTCACGGTGACATTTGTATTGTTTCGTTTGAGTCGTTTTTGGAAAGGAGCGGCAACTTTTTCATGATGCAGAATACCTTCCTTTCGGATTTGGAGAATAACTATTGTTCGTCTTTCTTGAACATTTTCTTGAACATGCCGCCAATTCGAGACTTGCGATGTCGAGAATCGTCGTCATAGTAAACGCTGGAGCGGCTACCACTTGGAGCAAAGCTTTCTCGATGACCGTGCTGAGAGCGTGATGATTCGCTAGTGCCACTGTTTTCAACACCTCCACTGCCTCGGTTATCCTCGAATCCACTGCTGCCCCGTGGTACAGGGTTGTTCAAAACCTTATCAACAGTGGCTCGTCGTTCGCGAATGTCGGAATGCGATGACCCCGACGAACCAATAGAAATGGGTACGGGACCGATTGAACCTGTCGTATCCGAGCGGTTTCCACGGTTACCATTACTCCTACAGGCCAAAACAAGTTTGTCAATATACAGATCGTTGCTTTACAGAAAACAGTGGCACTCACATTGAACGTTGCATAGCTGGAGGCACGCTGGTAGGATAGGCACCTGATTTTGACGAGTCCATGGCCATTCCGCGCATGCGTTCAAGTAGTTCTTCGCTCACTCCATACGACTCTGCCGCATGAATAATATCCATTAGAGCGTCTTGCTGCTGCACTCGTGCCATCAGCTCCGTAGAGTATACATTGCGCTGTAGCTTCAGGTCTTCCTTCAAATCAGCAATCTGCTTTTGGTACTTTTTCATCTTTTCTTCTTGGGATTTTATGAGTGCCGCGTGAGTACTCATCAAACGGAGATTGGCCTTGGACTGTTGTTTGTTGTGCTGATTCAAGGCCGCAAACGACGCGCCTGCAGCTGTATACGCGTCCTTCACTTTTTTGTTTTCGGCCTTTAGGTTTTCATTTTCTCGAGTAATCGCATCAATCAGCTCGCGATTTTTCGTGACTTCTTGACGTAGATAATCAATCATGCGCTCTGAATCGTCGAGTAACTTGGCATCATCCAGACTTGACAGAGAGTGCTCTCGAGCGTAGTCGCGGGTATTCCCGCGAGGTTTGTTGCCATATGGAGGCAACAGGTCATTGTCAGAGTAATTGTTGGGCAACGAAGAGTGACGGACTTCGTAAAGTTCTTGCTGCAAAGACGTGTTTTGGGCTTCGATTTCTAATCGTACGCGCTTTTCATCTTCAAGACGATGCTTCAAAAGTTCGACTTCAGTCTCCATCACCGCGTGTTCCTTTTGATTCACCAGCAACTTTTCGTACTTGTTAACCTGTCGTTTCATCTTCATGCGCGCTTGTAGTTGAATAACAGCTGATCTAAATCGACCAAATTCATGCACTGCTTGGTGACGTCGATATGCGGATTGAATTCTCGTCGCCATTTTGTTTTTGAGCATCCAATATGCCTGTTGTCGAGAACGCACACCACGCCAAAGACTCTGGACGACAATGCAACGAGCTCGCATTGTCACAAACGCACGACGCTGCCGTCTCTGTCTATGTCGGGCTTGGAGCGCTGTGATCATTCGACGGACTTTCGAAATGCGGACTCGAGCCATCCATCGTCGTGCAACGCGCTGGAGCACAACTGCGCGATCCTGAACGAAGATAGCCCGTTTGTGTTCTAAAAACTCCAAGACATCCTTACCGAAGTAAATCAGCGTTTTTCCGACAACAAAAGTAGGCGCAGATTCAGCCTCTTCGGATCTTTTAAAGTCAGTACTCAACAAACGCTCTGCCAATTCAGAACACGCTGATGTTACAGTTGCCTTTGTTGAGTGAAGTGCAACAGACGCACTTGATTTGTTCTTCATAATCACAAATCGACGGAGGAATTTTTCATGCGACATCTTGTTTGGGAAAGCCGCACGAGTAATTCGAATTGCTTCCACCACACCAGCACACCGCAGTTGGCTGACAACAGCGTCGATATCGTATGCTACGGGGCTCTTTGAAGAGTTAGGCTTTATACAACGTACGTAATGAACTTCCGTGCTGGAAATATCGCTCATGAGCAGTGCTAGTTGCGCCTTGAACTTGAAACTCACTGTCTCTTGCATGAAACTTGTGGTTTTGCGCCCGGCAGTGCTTCGACGTCCATCTTCAAACATCGCTGCAGCATAGGCAGCTGCAAGATCAGGATCTGAGGAGTACGAATTGTTGCTCGCTTGTGATCCAAACATTCCAGCAATAAGGCCGTTAGAACTTTTCGCTAAAAGTTCAAGAAGATCACTTTGCAATGAATCCTTGTTCTTTTCCACGAAACCAATGGCATCATACGTCACGGGTCCGGCATAATGGTGTAGAACGAAGTGAGCCTTGCTCAAGCGGGCCTTTTCAAGACGTGGGTGTCCTTCGTGCAACGACACAATCTTGGATGCAAACGATAAGTCACTGCCCATGGGGCGAACACATTCTTCATTCAAGAGTGCCATCAAACCCATCGAATTTTCGAGTAGGTCAAGCATATCTTGGTTGTCACGGTACTTGATAAACTCCCAAGCAACATTTTCTTGCTCATACTCTTCTTGTACCGTCTTGAAAACATCCAAAGTAAACTTTTGTTGCAACTTTTCATTGGCAAAGTTGATGCAAAATTGCTCAAAACTGTTTCTTTTAAATGATTCGAAGCCAAAAATATCCAAAAGATCAATGTGAAGGTATGACGGTGTGTTCGCAGCTGATGCACCAGAAATGCTGCTGTTAACACGATGCACAAGATATGCGAAAAGTCGCGCATAAACCTCTTTCGCTAGCGCATCACGATTATTATTCGCTTGAAGTGCAGACAGCGGTACGCAATATACCTCTTGGCGAGCCTTGACCGTACGGCTGCACAATTGCTGAGATAATGAAGCAACTTCGACTCCCAAAAGATCAGCACATCGCTGAATTTCACGTTTCTGGTTTTCCACACGCTTCTCCAACGCTGCGTCGTTCGCATATTCCTGCTCTTCCACAGACGCTACAGGTTGGCTAGCATCATCCTTGTCGGATTCCAAAGGCACAAACTCCAACTGGCCAAGGCGCAATATGCCGCCTAAGGCACGGAATAATTCGTTTTGTTCGTCGTCACGTACACCAATGGTTGAAAGGGCATCACGCGTAACCTGATATCGCTCCAAATCAGTTTGCCCATCGAGCATGAGAGGTTCGTCTTGCAAATACAGGAATTCTTTTGAGCTTGTTGTCTCATCGAAGCCGAACTCTTGCTGCTGTGCGCTCACAAGCTGGTAGAAGATGTGGTAGTTTCGCTCCCCAGGTGCCTGCGCAATGACGCGGGACTTTTCCAGTAAGTAGTGACGACACTCTGCACCAATGAGGCAGTAATCGGTATTGAATTGCAGCTGCGTGAACTTGCCAAATCGACTGGAATTGTCATTTCGGATGGTCTTTGCATTGCCGAACGCTTCAAGCAGTGGATTACTCTTCAAAACGCGCTCCACAATGCTTTCCATGCCGTCTTGCTGGTGGATTTGGTTCTGCTTGTGCGCCAGCTCCTTGGATATTGACATCGAGATGCTTGCAAGATGCTCCATCATGATTTTCACGGTCTCAGTCTTGCCAGCGCCGGATTCGCCGCTAACCAGAATACTCTGCGGCATCTTGTGGTTCTTCATGTTATGAAACGCCTCAGCGCTAGTGGCATAGACATGGGGAGGCAGCTCATCCCAAGCGTGGGTCGAATACAAATCGCGGAGCTCATCGGAATATAGCGTCTTGATCCATTGGTATGGGTTCACTGCCACGACAATCTTGCCCGTGTATGTGTAGGGCGCCTTAGCAAAGAACCGAGCACGCACGTTGTACACAATGGCCGGCTCATGCAGATGGTTCAGTTCGCACATATCTTCAGCGCCCACAGAGACGATGCCGCCATCGTGCTTGGTCTGCGGCAGCACAAGCACAGCCGACTGTCGGCGCTTGGACACAGTGGTCTGCATGTCAGCATCACTGTTCTGCAAGGGGAGCGAGCTTGGCATGCCATCATCACGCAGATCGATCCAGCGCTCGACGTCTGCTTGATACGACGCTCGTGCGCCGCCATAGGGCGAGTCCTCGTCCTGGTCGGGCGACGCAGGCAGCGCCTCAACGCGCACGAGGATGCGCTTGCCGTCGACGTCGACACTGAGCACAGTGGCTGGGATCCACACGAGTTTGTCGTCCGGAATGTACACGCGCGCGCCCTCCATCGTGGCGTCCGAGTGCGCGCAATTGCCTTCGAGCCGAAAGGAAAGAGGAGAAGTGGGAGGGGTACTTTCAGTCCCGCCACGTAGGAAGTTACGTCTGTCGTAACCGCGTCGTCTCACTTGCGTTCACTATGGGTAAGTTATCTTTGAGGTTTTTTTTTGTGATGACCGGTTGTGTGCTTGTGGAGCGAGGGATGCGCGCCTCTCCCTCGATTGAGTGCCGAAGCGAGAACCCAATGACAGGGCCACTAAACCCACCAAAAGAGCAGGGATGGACAATTCCCTGGTTTCGTGGTTTTCTAGCAGGTATTCCCTTTGTTTTTTTTTGTGAACCTGGTTCGAAAAATCGCAATTCCCTTTGTCGTACCGGTATCAACCAGCGCCGCAGTATACCGGCTACCGATAATAATATTGGTTTACCGGTAGTATTGGAGTGTGGAGAGGCTCAGTCGGCTGCCAATTGAACGAGCTGCGCAACTTGTTGGCGATGATCAGGCGCTAGGTAAACTCGTCTACGAGGAACGAACCGAGAGATCTGACGCCCGCGGCTGCAAAGATCGTGTAGACAGCTTTTGAGAGTAGAAAGAGTGGTTTGGGAAGTCTGGCGGATTTTCTTAAAGTGCAATTGATTAAGATTGTCATGGCTTAGTACCGCATGGTTAAATTCGCTCAGCAAATCGCTGAGTACTACTATTCAACCCCAATCATGATTGGCTTGCTGTCTTTTTTTAAAAGGCTCGAGAGACTCGCAGACAATGCGCGGATTCCGCTGAGTTTTTTTTTCGAGAGGAAATGATCCGTCTGGACCTGCAAAATTCAGCTTGATCACGAAGAATGCCCCCACCACCCAAGGGTCTTTCGCTCAGTTAGACGACTGATGATTCCAGGAGCCATGAATTAGGACACCATCTTGAAATATTCGGCGGTTGGACAACCTCTAAGTCTGTGAGATCGATTGAAGAAAATGACGGGAATTCTATAGCTAATTATGAGTATTAGGGGGTCTGTTGGTTATTTTCCTTGATCGGTTTCAGCCTTGCGACGATATCTGCTTAGAGCCACCACAAGCGTCAATTCTAGCATCGGACAGAATGGATGCGAGTTTCGTGTACGCCGACGGCAACAGCAACAGCAACTGGGCAGTGGTGTTCAACGATGTCTTCTTAACGTTAAGACGCAGATAAATAAGCGGAATGATTCTCATTATCACTGCTTAGAACCAAAGGCAACACTCAAGGAATCGACTCATACCCCCAACGTCTGTACGCAAGTGGTATCTTTGACTTGATGCATCGTCTCCGGAACTCCATGATCCCTATAATGATCCCAACACGCTATTAAGTACAGTGAATGCAACAGCGTTACGCACGTTTTTCCTTTTCCACAGTGATCAACGACTGCAGAGAAGACCAGGGCAAGTGCCACGAGAACCAATTCTCCATAAAAGAGCCATCGAATCCATCCTGTCCTGACATCATCAAGTAGTGCTGCATCAAAATCATGACAGTAGTTGTAGGGGCAGAATAACGCACTTACGCTTGTACTTGTTGACTTGATCCGGCTCATCTGACATTCCACCAGCACATGGATATCTCCATCTACTCGCTCGAGGGTGTTGCCGAGGTATGCGGAGAGTTCCCAAGTCTCGTCCAGTAGCAGGTGTTCCTGCATGAGATTTTTGATTCGATCTGGAAATCTTTTCGCCTTGACAGCCTTTATATCTTCGTCTCGCGAGTTCAGCCACGTGTCGCCCTCCCTCGCGAGGTACAGCTTCAGCAGATCTGCATCAAAGTAGATCAAACCGGGCTTCTTCTCCTTGATCTTGTCCTTCAGATGTCCGACAGTCTTGGTGATGTCGATATCCACAGGGAAGACGCTCCCGACGCCAACCACTGCGCAGAAGAGCGTGATCGTCATGTTTCTTTTTGTGGATTTCCTCAATCATTCTTGCAATTCATTAGTTGATAGAAACGAGGATGGGCAAATTTTGTTCAAATTCTACAATTTTAGGATAGTTTGATGGAGTCACCGGCTGCTGGACGTCCAGCAGTAGATTGATCTGAAATTTTGCTCAAATTTTACAATTTTAGGATAGTTCAGTGGGAGACCGGCTCGCGGATATGTGGTGGCTCTAAGCAGATATCGTCGCAAGCCTGAAACCGATCAAGGAAAATAACTAACAGACCCCCTAACACTCATAATTAGCTATAGAATTCCCGTCATTTTCTTCAATCGAGCCGTACCATCTCACAGACTTAGAGGTTGTCCAACCGCCGAATATTTCAAGATGGTGTCCTAATTCATATGAAGTCATACAATATACGAGTTTCTTCGCACTCAATATACGTGTCCGGCAGTCAATGGCGATTCTGATAGGCGACGAGAAGGCTGTGAAAATGACGAAGGTGCTCCCCATTCGCGTACTTGTGTTTGCGGTGACACTTTCGTCGTCGGCGCCGTGCTTGCTTCCTCCGTACTTGCCTTGTATTTATAGTGAACGCAATGCTCTTCACACCGATCGAAGTGCACGCTTTCCACTTAACGCCGACGCCCCATCCTGTCTCGCCTTGGATTCGCTACCGGTTCTGTACCGGTACGAAGACAATTCCCTCATCAACCACGGATGCGGGAATTGTGAGCTTTATTCCCTTTTGAACCAGATGTTTAGCAGACAGACGAGGCGTCTTGCCAAAACCGCCTTGTGTTTGAGTATGTATCCATTCATTTCCCTTTGAAATGATGTGTGCACACACCATTTGATAAGATTTGCACGTGGTACTAAGAATGAAGGGAGGGAAGGACTAAAGGTTACACTTGTTGTTTACGCTTCCTGGCGAGTACGTAATAGAAGGGTTACCATCGCATGGGAATGACGGCATTGCGACGGCCGGCGTTCAGTGGCGACGCGTGGGAGTGGAGATATAAAACAAAACGATGTTGTGGGTAGAGAGCAGCAGAGGGCGACGGTGTCATCGCACTGGAGCTGCTTGCATCGTACGCGATCAGATAGTCGTCGCAACTCTACTAGCTGTCTTGGTTGCTGTTGACTTCTGGGATGGGGATCTGGCGACGGCCTTCCAGCACGCGCAACTTGCGTTGCTTGCGCTCGACCGACTCGCGCTGGCGGTCGAAGACGGGCACACTATAGTCCTGTAGTGAGACGTAGGAAGAGCCTCGTTGCGAGATCTCGCTGGGCGCGACGCTCAGGAACGTGTCGAGAACGGGGCTGCGTTTGGTCGCCGGATGCCGAATAGCAATCCGCAGAATCTCCTGGAAGCGTTGCTTGCGTTGTTCGACTAATCGAGCATCATGCCGTTTTAAATAACTCCAGACGCCGGCACTGGGAAGAGTGGGAAACACCAATGACGCTGAGGCCGAGACCGGAGGCCTGGCTTGGCTGTGTGGACTCCACGGCACATTAACGCCGGAGAATGATCCAGGCCCTGTGGCAACAGCAACCGACGCGGCCGCTTTCTTTGCGGCGTATTCAACCATGAGCTGGCTGAGTTCATTGTACAGGTTCTTGAACGCGCGATACCGTCGTCGGATGGTGTAAGTGGACAGAAGCCCCTGCGGCCCCTTGATGTCGACATGGTACATGACGACGCCCTGGTTGTTGATCGAGTGGTTGTTCACGTCAATCGAAATGCCGTAGTACGGGTCGTCCTGCATTAGGCCCGAGCACGTCGGCGTCATGCCCGTATGAGCATCCTCGCTATTGTTGTCGTGCAGAAGCTGGTGTTCGGGCTCCTGCTGGAGATCCTCTTCGTAGTCGAGCGTCCAGTACTCGAGCGCTTCAAAACCACTGGCGTCCGTCGCGCAGCTCTCGCGGTGGCCTCCGCGAGGGCCACGTCCATCATCGGGCTTGGCCGCCACATCGAAGGAGACGAGGCTGTGACGCGTGTCGCTGTAGTCGTGCTCGGGCAGCTCGAAGACCGGATCGCACTTGCTGGTCGGCGGCAGCGCCGAGTCGCTGTATCGTCCGCCTGACACGTCAGCCACAGGCATGGGCGGGTGTGGAGTTCGTGCGGTCGCTTGCGTGCCGTGCGGAAAGAAGACTTTGACGTGTCCTTCGGCTGGCTGCTGGCGGGGGCGGCCCTCGACCCCACCCAGCCACCGTCTCTCAGTCAGAAGAACAAGCCGAGAACCAAAGCCCTAGTAGGGCTGGCTTACTAACGAAAGAGCCAATTTTTCAACTGCTGGTCTTGGAACGACCAACCCTTGCCAGCTGCAAGGGCACGGGGAACAGGTGGATCCGCTTCTTTTCTTTTGGCTTCACTTTTGTGTGGCGATTTGTACAAGTGGCCAGTCCAAAGCGGCGCCCCTCACGATTGAGACACGGCATAACCTTTCGGCCAGAGCAATCTGATAAAAATAGGGAAGACAGGACGTCCTGAGTGAATCGTTGGATTGATTAGCACATGCCAGCGCTGCAGCAGGAGAATGGAGACGAACGGCTTCGCGCCAAGCACCGAGAGCGCATGATGCTGCAGGAGCTCAAACAGTTCCATCGCGAGCGGTCGCATCTGCTGGCACCGGTGGCTTCGCAGAACACACGGAAGCGCATCCGCGTGCCGCGTCTGCCGACTGACGCCAACCCGTTCTGCGAAGAGCGCCAACTTGCAGACGAATACGAGCTGCTCAATTTAAACAAGGTGTGTGTGTGTTGCCGGGTGGAAGAAGCAGTGATCAGGCGTGTGCGTGACCAACGCAATGTCGCCGTTAGAACCCTCGCTTCTACGCGCACACAATCAAGAACCCCATGCGCATCATCGATGAAAATCCGCACAACCACTCCAGCGTAAGTTTAACAAGAATGACAGCGCTGGTTCTTTTCAATTCACTGACGTCTTGACGCTAATCGACTGGCATTAGTTTATCAACCAGACGGCTGATTTGATGGCGAGCTCGGGCTTCTCGCCTCGAATGCGACCTGAGTTTACGTCAGTCACGCCAGCTGCCCGCTACCAGCCGCTGCATTTTCCCCAGCCATCCGTCGTTAGTGTCGATCCCGGCGGCATGCGCCAGCGCAGCGACAGGGCAATGGCGAGCGTGTTGAGTTCGCCAACTGGCGTGACTACTGTCTCCACACGCGGCAGAGACGCCGCAAGTTCACCCGCGTTCCATCAATATGGGTGGGTGCCTAATGCATACTTTGTACTGCTGTTGCCACCACTTATTTTCTCATGGTGTGCGTCAATGTGTCTAATCACTAGCCACAAGCTCACTACCAAACCCGTGACCTTTGGCCATCGACCACATGTACGCTGTTTGCACAATCTTGTAGTGAACATGGATACTTTCGTGGCTCATACCATATACCATGGAACGCTATATGATAGTCTGCTGCACGAATGTACGACCCGCTATCGAATACAGTCATGGCTGCGTCATCAGGATCCTCAAGCAAACCTTCCAACGCGAGAGCCTATACCATGAAGGCCGGTATGAGCATCATGCAGTTACAGGAACTCTTGGCACCATCGAAAACCACATGTCCGTGTCGAACGTCTGGGCCCGCTTCCAATGAAAGCGCGTTCAAGTCTTCGTCGCCAAATCTGCACAAGAAAGTACTAGTATTAGATCCGTACAATGAGCCAGTGGATCCGAAGGTTCATGCGCTCGAGGAACTGGTTGGTGTTGTCTCTCAGTGGTCTTCAGCCGTATAAATCCATCTGACTTTGAGAATGCTCCTGCCTCATCGATTTGTAGGAGCGAGGATACAAGAACGCTGTGTACAATCCTCCGCTAGAGAGGAAGCCAATGCAATTTCAACCCCCAACAGACCAGACGACAGGCCAGCTCATTGATAAATATCGCAAGCTCGCTGTTGGTAGATTGCCTCACGAAGACCCAGAGAGTGTCAGCAGCCGATAAATTAGGGAGTTTAGCTAAGAACGAATGGAATTAGGTATATTTATGACCCAAGCAGAATTAATGAAAGCAAGAAAGTCAACTTCATGGAATGAACGTAAACATACAGAGAAATAAACACTGAGTGAAGACGAAGATCAGCTCTGCGTGATCCGGAGCTCCCATTCAATCATGCTGTGGATAGCCACATTGGCTAATCCAGTCAAGACGTCTGTATCGTAAGGACATTGCAAAGTAACAGAACTCACAACTTTAACAATCACAGGAGTCGGCGACGATTGATCCTGCTCAGCCGTAAACATCCAACCACGTAACTCTTAACCACGCATTGGATAATTGCATCCAGCATGCGAAGTGACCGGAATCGACTTCATACCAACGAGAAACATGGAGCCAACACGACGACGGAAGAGGACAGAGACAAACTCTTGTGGTTCCAGGGGCTGGAAGCACAAGCCCATCGGTGGCTGAACGAGTCGTTGTACTACGACAAGATCGTCCGAAATCAATTGCTGAACCTGTGCACCCAATAAATATCATAACCCAAAAGCAAAATGGAGAGCGGGAACAGCAAGTCCATAAAACCAACCTGCATAACTCCGTGGGTTGGAATATCCAGTAGAATTTGGTGGCTGCGGTTTGGTGACTTCAGGATCTCCCAAGTCGTATTCATGGCCATTTCAGGATTCCAGTTGACCGAAAGATTGCTTTTGACGTTTACAGTGCAATCACCAGAATTCCAGATCTGGATGTCCCAGCCCCGAAAAGGCACGAAATACGTGCGCACATAAGGAGAAGCGCTAAAATTGGCGAGTTCTTGGCATGTTCCAATATCAACAGCAAGAGGTGGCAGCAACGGAACAGGATGCAACAAATTCAGTGAAAAACGCGGTGGGGGCAAGAGGAAATTGCACCGATAACGATTGATGTGGGCAATTGCGTCTTGAAACTGAAGCTTCACTTGTGCGTTTCGCGCATCCAGTTGAGCTCGCCTTTGAAGCAGCATTTCCAACAAATGTTCGTCGATGAGGAATGCTTGGAACTGGTGAATAGAAGCACACTGCTGTCGGGACTCATTCAGTAGCCGGGTATCACTAAGCGCTGTCTGGATTCGTGTTGCGGTGTAAATCATTTCGAGTTTCTTTTTCTGTCTTGTGCGTCTTGAATTCTCTCGCGCTTTGGCACGGCGAACTTCAGCTTTCGATGCCTGAGTGGGAGATGGAGACAATTCAGACTCGATCGAGGCTTGATCCATGGTCTTTAGTCTGAGACTTTTCTCACAGTCGCCAAATTGGTAACTCAAAAGCTCACTGCGTATGCACCTTCTCTGCGAAGTCTGGGGCGAGGCGCCACTCTTGCGTGCTCAGGTCATGGGCACGTGATTGTTCTCACTCGAATGCGAACCCATGTTTTGGCCATTTAGATTCACGTGAACGCCAGTCAAGCGAGGTACTTGATGCGCTTGCTGGATAACTGTGCGCCTATACGAATAATTTATGCGCATCACTTTGTTTCGATTTCGAGATAGATCTTCAATCTGATGGCTTCGAAAAAATGCATGTACACGAAGGTTACCTCAACGCAATTCGACCGTAATTTGAGCAAAGTCATCTATACCTACTGCAAAACTCACTGAATTACTGTGGTTGTGACAGATTTTGTCTATTTTCATGAACGTTTTCCAATTCTTGGTTGATTAGTTTGTCGTCTTGCCGTAAACTCTTCATTCAACGCTAGGGATCACAAGAGACAGAAAAGTCTGTCGCTTCGCTCTCCCAGCGACGCATATTGGCAATGGCGTCATTTGCCAGATCATCCCAAAGCTGCTTGCTGCCGTCGCCCTTGATGTCGTACCTACTGACCAACTGCAGATTCCACGGCCATGCTGACTCATTGGGATTCAAGTTGTGACTGAACATCCAGCCGCGAAGCTCTTCACCTCGGATGCATCGCGGATTCATTTCGTGGTGCAGCATAGCAGACGGCAGCGACATGAGACCGATGAAGAATGACGAGTCGATACGATGGCGAAATGCGAGCGAGAGAAACTCGCGTGGCTGAGGATCGGAAGGGACTAAAGCCAACCGCTGAATGACCACAATATCCTCCGTCACGCGCTGCAGAATCTGTCAAAGAGAGAATCAAACGTTAAATCACGCCTAATGAGTGTAGTATTTAATACGTACACGAACAAAGCGGACTTCTGGAAATACCTTCCGGAACTTCTCAGGCGACGAAGACGTGAGCAAGTCCCACGTGGCATCCACGGCACGCTCGACCTCCAGATCACACGAACGAACACCCAGCGCATGCATGCAGGCATTCACAGGCCAGAGCTGGATCTTCCAGCCAAGGTCGTACACGAGCTGCGTACGCAATCCCGGGGTCGGACTGAAACTCTGGATCTCGTTGATTGCTAGTGAAATGAGCTCACGGGAGGTTGCAATGTCCAAGACAATAGGCACACCGGCAGGCAAGATCTCCATAGGGTCGCACATATTCATGGCGCTAAAGTTTGACGTCAATGCTGGGCCTAGACTGCTCTGCATCAGGTTGGTTGGCTTGGATCTCAACAACTGCGCTGCTTCCAGGTTTTTCTTACGCAACTCAATGATGCTTGCCTGCTTTTGCTGGTAGATTTGGAGCAGTTTCTCTTCGGACGTGTAGTTCATAAGTGCAAAGCATTCTTCTTCTGGGTTGCGCGCCAGCAACTTTAATTGCTGATGCACCTCATCGATACGTTCAGCGAGGAAATTCTCTTCTTCTTTCTTCTTCACGCGACGTTTACTGGACGCCTTGCGCACTTGTTCACGGCGTTTGGCCTTCTTGGCTTCTTCTTCCTCGGCACTTGAGCGTTTGGCAGTGGCTGAGGGCTCGCTTATGCCGACCAACTGCGGCGGTGAGGCGTCCATCAACAGGCTCATCATGGCGCCATTAGCACTGATGTCGTCTGGTGTGGACAGCTGCATAGACTCCGCCCAACTGATTTCTGAGTGATCTTGCATGGGCATCCGCTTAATGAGGCGGATCGAAATTCCAAATGAAGCCGTGGGAGCTGGATTGCTTTCATTCTTTCTAAGCGGCCAGGACTGGTGTCATCCGTGGGACGCTAAGAGGCAGACGGAATGAGGATGAGCATGTATACCCAGATAGATTTGTTCGTGAGGATCTGCGCATCCCCACAATGTACCTGTTCAGAACAATTTGTCCATAAAAGACTTTCTGTCCGGACCTCTTGTGATGACCCCAGATCAAAGGTACACTCCTTGCTCTTTTATTTATTTGTTGTTATCGCTGGAATCAGGAGAGCCCTGACTCTTTGAGCATCAGCTCCTTAGCAGTGGAGAGATACGCCTTGGAGAACTCCTTGGAGCGAGAAACAGGCGAACGGATGGACATGCGATTGCCGTTGCGCGCCTCGGACTCGGCCGTCGCCAGTTCATGCAGTAGTTTGGCGATGCTCAGCGTCTGTTCCGCCGTCTCGAGCTTCTCTGGATCGACTGGCGGAGCGACAACGCGCTGCACTACGTGACCGCCATTCATAATCCCACCATTACGTGAAAACTGATCGGCAAAAGGATTGCCATTGAGAAACGTAGCAGTAGCGGCGGCTGGACTGGCGCCGTAGGTCTCATTTGTCACTGGCGGCGATAGGAAGCTCATGTCGCTTGGATTAGCGACATACATTGCGTTCAAGAGCTGGTCAAAGTAATACGGTTCCTGACACATGAAATCGTAAAACGTGTTCTGAGGCAAAGAGATCGACATCCCAGGCGTCTGATCAAGATCGAGAGGTCAAGTCATTATGAATGAGATCGAAGCCAAAACAATTCACGCTTACCTGTGGAGTGAGTCGCAGCTCTTGGACGATAAACTTGGCCAATTCGGACGCATACTGAGAGATGTGTTTGCGATGGTGGGCTTTGCCCATGAACGTCAGCGTGCCACTGCGAGCGATCGTGAACGTGAGCATTTCCTGCAGGAACCGATTGAGATCTCTCAAGTCCAAGAACTCTCTCTCTGTAAGACCGACTGTATTCAGTACGGATTCAAAGAACTCCGGTGCCATTTGAACAGGTTTGACACTGGGAGGATCCAAATCTGGATCCTTTGGTGGTGTCGAGTCGAGTATCACTGCAAGCGGTACTTTGGTGGGTGAATGCATACGCGGACCTGTGGCCATCACAACAGGAGTAGCTGAGCTGATGCGCTCCGGAGAACTGGGTGCAGATAGATTAAGTGCGTGATGCTGTGGTCGGATTCGTCCTGGGGATCGCACGACCGAGCCGTTGATCGTGTATTCATTCACGCTGCACTGGTGCGACGCGCACGAGGATTCGCTCGCGTCGACCAGATCGTTCACAACTCGACCCACGAGTTTACGCTTGTGCATCAGGATATGGTTCTTGCCTGTGCCCAGAAACTTCTTCATACGAGCGCAGGTGTTGTCCAGAAGTGCATTGGAGTTCTTTAGATTCTCGCACAAGTCCTGAATATCAGCTTTTACGCGACCTCGTTCCTCCAAGCTCTCAGCTCCAATGATATTGACCTGCTTATCCACCAGCATGGAAAATCCATTGATCGCATCGCGCAGGCGCTTGATCGCCTTTTCCATCGCGAATAGCTCATCCTTTGAAAAATCGACCAGCTGCAGCGCTTCAACAAGGATCGAGTTCACGCGGCGGTCCTGCATGGGCGAGAACTTTTTCAAGAACGGTGCCTGAGGTGAGCTACTCGCCACTGGTGCCGTGGTCGCACGAGCGTAGAGCGATTGAGTGCCATGCATATTTAAATCGTCTGGGTGAGGCTTTTCAACCTTCCTTGTTAGCATTCGCAACAGACCAGCACGACAACAAGACGCTCCAGAGCCAACAGCGCATGCACATGTACAAGGGGGACTGCAAACCAAGAAGACAATCATGGAGCTTGTCTATTTTGCGCCCACCAGTTATTTCACAGGCAAAAATAGCACGCCAGACGACGAAAATCGGGGTTCACAGGCGACTACACGTCCAGATCATCGTCAAGATCGTCGTCGTCCCAGTCCGGATCGTCTTCATCAATAAAAAACAAATTTGCGCGATTCACAGCATCATTATTGCTGTCTTGAGCAGTTGACGCCGTTCCCTGATGCGTGTACGGCAGCTGAACATTGCGCTTTGCGAGCTGTTCTTCTAGACTGATGTTCAAGTTGAAGCTGACATCTTCGGGGCGTACTGGCAATATTGCCTGCGGTGTGATTGATAACGAAGCCATTGATGGTGTCTTGTCAGCTTCTGAGCTACTGGCTTGGCTCTTAGCAACCAGTGCCGCTTGCTGGGACTTTGTTTCTGTGGCACGCTCCGCAGTATAGAAACTCATCGCATTGCCTATAATCTGAAAGTACTCCAGGCTTTCACTTGCTCGCCCATTCTTGCAATACGAGACAGAGTTCATTAAGAAATGACGCAGGATGGAGACCATAATGTTCACTCATACCTTCTTCTGTCGAATAAGCAGAACAAGTCCATGCATTGATGGCGGGATCTCTCGCCGTCGCTCTTTGGCCAGAATGGGATATGCTTTGAGAGACGAAGAATTTTCCACCATCACCACTGTTGTGGCACCGGCAGACAGCACTTGAACTGTGGCTGAAGGTTGCATACTCGCATTGAAGCGAGCAATCACAGATCCAACCTTTGGATGCTGCCGAAGCTGATGCAGGAACAATAGTACTCGTTGCAGCGTTGTCTGCTGCAGCAGGACGTCCAGTGAATCGATCACAATCACTACCGGTCGCGCCGAATGACTGGATGAGGTGCCGACAGCAGCGAGCACGCGCTCGACTTGCTCACGCATCTTGCTCAGCACCAGACTCGTGGACGCTCCTTCTATTTCCTTGGCTGTCGGTCGAAAGAGAGACGCATTACTGGAGTAGTCCACATGAACCAGCTTTCCTGATGTCATATGCGCTACAAGCTCAGGCGAATCCTATCAAAGCACTAGTGAATTAAAGTCCACATCACACGACAGCAGCTTGAGCCAGCAACAATATCTACCAGAGTGAATGCCAGCACATTCGACGTGTAGGCCGATCTCAGCGTCTACATAGCGGAGTCAAGGCGTTAGTGACTCGCACCGCCTGAACGTGCGGTGGAGAAGCCTTACCATTGCCAAAACGGACGCCAGCACTGGGCGCGACGCGCCATGCGCCTGCTGGCTCTCCTGCACCAGCACCAGCTCACAGCGACCAGTGTCGGCCCACGCAGAGATGGTCTGGGGCACCACATCACCTCCATCAGCCTCAGAATTAGCTGCCACGGCGTCCGTCGTGACGCATTTGTGCACAAAATACTCCTCCATTCCAACTGACAGATCAACCCTCTGCACGAGAATCAGCTCAATATGATTGGCTGTAAATAAATTTGCATGTTTGCTGATTGGATAAAAACACAAAACACATATAAAAAGCACAGTTTTTTTGTGCTCAAAAGGCAATGGTAGTTTTTAGCTAAATCGCTTTGGTCCTACTATTACCTACTGAGCAAATTACGTGTGCTTGAGCACCAGCAGCATGGTCATGAGGCAGATGAGTATCAAGAGCACGCCAATGCACTTCATGGGGCGGTTGGTCTTCTGAATCTTCTCGGCCTGTTCTAGCTCGACCACGCCCTTCTCCGTCTGCTCCACAACCTGCTCCATGTTGTAGTCGATGCGGTCCAGGATTGTGCCCTGGTCGATCACGAGCACTGCAAGCTCTTTAAATATAGTGGCCAGCTCCGTGATGGATGTCGCAATCTTCTGAATCTCCTGGTCGCGCTCGTTAATCAGATCTTCCTGGACCTCCATCTCTGTCATCTGAGCCGACGTAAAGCCCTGAAGAGATCACAGAAGAGAGTGAGGTGGTTGCATGTAATGCATGGAGCGACAAGAAGCCGCACCGAGTCCAGACTCTTGCGTCCATTCTTGGTCTTGGTTTCAGAGAGAAAGTCGAATGCCGCTGGGTCCTGCTTCTGGTTCTTCACCTTGGTCAGATAGTCCTTCTGCGATCGTCGGAACTCGCCCGAAAGCGTCTGCAGCTGTGTCGCGAGTGCTCTACAAGCACAGAGATACAAAGTGGATCAGCAACTCATACAAGCAAAAATAGCTGAGCGCTAGAACCACTCGCAGCGGCGGCGACCTACCGGAGCACATTCTGTCGCGTCTTGGCGTCCGCAGCGGACACGTCGCCTTGGTCTCGATTCGCCATCCGCTGCAGTCCTTTCTCGGCGACGCGGAACTCGTCCGTGATCTGCTGCGTGACCATCTCGATGTCGTGCTCGTGCTCCGACTCGGAGTTGTCAAACCGCACCATCAGCCGCTTGGTGTGCAGCTTGCCCAGCTTGTCCACTGCATCGCATCATCAGGTCATCCACACTCAATCAGAAAAACTGCCACGGCTATCAACGTACTCAGACTCCGGATATGCGCCACATGCTCGTTCGTTTCGTTCACGACGTCGACCCAGCCAGGCGCGACCGCGAGGTGCGTGGCGTCCCAGTCGCCGTTCTTCATGAGCGCGTTGCCCTCGTCACCATGGCCCGTGATGTTCTTTCGCCGGAGACTCTTGGCCTTGGCGTCCTTGCGCAGCTGCACGAACGCGCGCGTGAGCTCTCGCGTCGCCATCTCTCTCGCTCTAACGTTTTATTTCCGGCCGCACTGCGCCCCCTTCTCGACTCAGAACACTGGATAAGTAAATTCTAGTAGGGTGGCCACCTACTAACACAAAATACAGTAGTTATTAGAAAAATTATCTCCAATAGTTTCTCAGAACATTTTGGGATCAGCTGATCTTTTCATCACCCAATTTATCCACATCATAATTCGAATTGAAGTTCACAAGTAGAAACGCAGGACGAAAGCCATGAGCTCTGGACGCCGATGGCCGGCGCTGCTGCTGCTGCTGGCGCTGCATCTGTGGCGTGAAGCACAGGGAGAGAGACTGGAGCTGGGCGTCTGGACCTTCCGCGCACTCAACAATGCGTCTGTGCCTGTGGTCAAACAGGCCACAGTGCCCGGGTCCTCGCACATGCACCTGATGAAAGCTGGCGTGATTGAGGACCCGTACTTGCGCTACCATGAGCTGGACTACGAGTGGATCGCGCAAGAGACGTGGGTCTACGAGACACAAGTGGATCTCGAGACAGAGCCGCAGGCTGTAAGCGGCAACAACACGTCGCTGGCATTCGAGCAGCTGGATGGCGTGGCGCAGATCTCAGTGAATGGGAAGCACGTGGCTTCGACAGACAACTCGTTCCTGGCGTACAAGTTCGAGATCGGCCACTTGCTGCAAAGAGGAAGCAACGCGATCCAAGTAACGTTCCTGCCGGCTTTGCAGTATGTGCGCAACAAGGTGAGCTGCTTCCCGCCAGGCCAGACGCTGATGAATGGCTCTAACACCGACCTCTCTCTGGCTGCAGGCTGCGGTATATCCGTACGATGTGCCAGCCACAAGGAACTTTAACGTGTGGGTCGAGCCGTCTCATCGGTCGTTCATCCGGAAGGCGGGCTCGGACTTTGGTTGGGACTGGGGCCCGGCCTTTGTCACCTGTGGTATCACTGGCAGCGCATACCTGGAGCTTGCGTCGTCCGATCCGTCGAGTGAGCCTTTGGTGCTGGAGAATGTCAACATAGAGCAGACATTTCCAAATGGGAATGGCGATCTATCGAGCGTCGATCTTGCTGTTCAAGTGGCCATTTCGCCGCCGAAAACTCGCTATGAAAACGTAAAGCTACACTTGTTCGTTGATAATCAGCTGCATATGACGCGGACGACGACGATTGAGCTGGGCGATGACGCATTGGAGCTTGGGTACGTACATGTGCGCTGCATGCCTGTGGGTCTGGCTATTAAATAAAGTTTTTTGATTAGGACGACGATCAAGAATCCGATCCTGTGGTGGCCGAATGGACATGGCAAAGCGCATTTGTACTTGCTGCGAGTCGAAGTCGTGACTGCGAGTTCGAACGCGGCTCGTGAGCACAAATTCGGCATTCGAACTGTTGAATTGATTGAAGAAGAGACTACTGCAGGCGGTGTGTCCGGCGGCACGTTCTACTTCAAAATCAACAACGTGGCCATGTTTATGAAAGGAGCCAATTGGATCCCTGTTGACTCGTTCCCAACCAGAGTCACGCGAGCCAAAACCACGCATTTGCTGCGTAGTGCCCAAGCTGCCAACATGAATATGGTAAACACTGTAATACTACGGTCATACTCGCTTTTCTGATTCCAATTTTGTATGGCGCAGGTTCGCGTGTGGGGTGGAGGCCGATACGAATCAGATGCATTCTATGAAGAATGCGATCGTCTTGGCTTGCTTGTGTGGCAAGAACTGATGTTCGCTTGTGGAATGTATGTACGCTCTCTCGTGATTTTAAATTACCATCGTGTATTTACGATTGCATTGTGTTGTATTCACTAGGTATCCTCGTGATCAAGCCTTTCTGGATAGTGTAAAGAGCGAAGTGGAATTTCAGGTCAAGCGCCTTCGAAAGTACACGAGCATCGCGATATGGGGCGCCAACAACGAGAACGAGAACATGATGCAAGAATTTGGCGGCAGTGATCCCAAATTCAACCGCGATATTGCGGTTACGGACTTCACGACTTTGTTTGTCGATCTGATCCGGCCTATTGTCCTCTCGTTGGATTCAGGTCGTCCATTTGTTGATACTTCTCCATCCAATGGACTTTTCTCTCGAGATCCGTACGTCAAGCGTTGGGGACACACGAATGATATCGCCTACGGGTAAGTTCCTGTTCGGAAATCATAAAATTTATGGCTCTGATTGCTCACTGATTCTTGTTTTTAAAAATGCTTAGAGATGTGCATTACTACAACTATGATGGCGATTGTCAAGATCCGAGCATGTATCCGCATGCCCGATTTATCTCAGAGTTTGGCTTTCAAAGTGCACCGTCAAAAGAGTCGTTGCTTGAGGTCACCAATCACCTTGACTGGTCCTCCTTTAATTCATTCTGGCGTATGCTTAAATTTCGTGAGCGGCATGAAAACGGAAATGCTCAGATGCTAAGGCAGATGGAGCGCCGTTTCCTTGTACCATTCCCCTTCCGTGACGAAGAATGGCTTGCAATCCCTTTCAACGAGCAGGACGAGTTTGGGTTTGACATTGCAGAGCGCATCGGATCGTATCTTTATCTGACGCAAATTCAGCAGGGACTTTGCTACCAAACAGCGATCCGAGCATGGCGACGTGGCAAAAATTTGGACCTCGGCATGACCATGGGCATCTTGTATTGGCAACTAAATGATATCTGGCAGGGCACAAGTTGGTCCAGCACCGAATTCTCAGGAAAATGGAAGAGCTTGCATTACGTTGTGAAGCGTGAGTATGCACCTGTGATACTATCAATTGACGTCTCGCACGCGCGTAGTCTTCGAATTTACGGTGTAAGCGATGTAAACAACCCGGTGAAGCTCGAAATCGAGTATGAAGTGCGAAAGACGAAGTGTGGAAGTCTCGTCAAAACCATTCAGCCAAAAACTTACGCATTGCAGCCACTGGTACGTAGCAGTCTCTTCATTGTGAAGAGCGATTGCTGACATGCTCATTTTTCGTTTACTGCAGGAAAGCAAACTCGTGAAGACTCTGGATGTGAAGGATCTTCTGGATACGGATTCGACTGGTTGCTCCAGCAAATCATGCTTCCTCTATGCTCGCTGTGTGGCCACACTGCCCGACACCAGCCTACCCTGCGAGGATGTGTATCACGTGTTCGCGCCCTTCAAAAATCTTCAGTTGGGTAGAGGTTCTATTACCGTTAGCTCGGTTGCCCAAGTGACATCCTCTGCTAGCGATGAGATTGAAGAGCTCCGGTTCAACGTTCAGATTCAGAGCACGGACTTCGTTGCACTCTTTGTGGAGCTGGATGTCCCGAACGTCCGTGGCTTCTGGGATCTCAATTCATTCATGATGCTGGCCAACGACACGAAAGTCATTCAGTTCACGCAATTGCGCGAGCCAAACGTGGAGGCCTTGACGGTCGAGCAGCTAAAGCAGACTGTGAGTGTGAACTGGCTGCAGAAGATCTACGAAAGCACTTCTTCGTACTATTTACGTGGTATGAAGTAACGGCTATCAACAGCGATACGATAACTCACTAGCATCAAACATGAAGTGACACAGTTGTTCGTACCCGGAAATTCTGTTTCTGTTTTGTTCTTTATCTTCAAGAGCGTGTCAGTCTACCTAAGACGCATGGGGTGAGATGACTCCACCCTGGCGATGACACGCGAATGCAGCAGCAAATGGTAGAAACATGAGCGTGTATATGCACGAAGAGATCAAGCAATGCCCAATCAGTCCAGTTGTAATGGGGGCCGGTTGCGTCTTTTGTTGTAGCTGCCGATGGCTGCAAACTGCCGCAAAGGCGATATTGGGGCACAGAACAGCAGCGTCACGTAATGATCTTACACGCCGTAGCTGCGCTGGTACGAGTTCTGCTGGCCAGGGACATACGGTGGAGGGGCTTGAGCACTAGCACCTTCTTCCGCTGACAGCGCGTACGTTTCGGTGACGGCCAGGAGCGAGTCGTTGTACAAGCCCATAGTGGTTTCCAGATCTTCCTGACACTGCATGGCGCGGGGAATCAAATCCACATTGGCAAACGGGTTGTCCAAGTTGGCCGAGATTTGCAGTCGAGGCAGCAACTGCACGCACACCTTCAGGTTGTGTTGCACCTGCTGGTCCCGTCGAAGATCTCCACGCGCGTTTCGAATCGCTCCGTTGAGCATCGCAACAGCTTGTTCCGTGTGCTCAAGCTCTTCTTCGTCAAAAGGCGTCGGAAGCTCAGTCGGTAAACGAGCCTGTTCGCGAGCAGCAAGAGCCTCGGCACCACCAGCCATAATGTTAAGCGATCGACCAAAAGCAGACTCCGCTTCACCAGCGTTCGCGCTAGCCTCCTGTCGGTGGTATTGTTCCACCTGGCGCGAAAGCGTCAAGAAACGGTCGAGCTCCGGCACGTTCAGCGTGTCCGGCAGGCGAGCACAAATATCCAAGACTTGGCTCATGTAGCTCTCTAGTCCGCGCTTGCGTTCTTCCACAACTTCACTCGAGTTACCGGTCTTGCCAGCAAACATACCACCGATACGATGCTTGCGAGGGAACGAGGGCAGCGTCGCCACCGTCGGAGGAATCTTGTGACGCAAGTCCTTGTGCAGACGCTCAAAAACACTGAAACGATGCGAGACCAGCCAGGTTATTGGCTGCGGGGCATCCTTCGCCTGCCACTCGCAGCGAAGAACGTACACCGTGTACTCCGCGTAATTGTCGTCCTGCAGCACCTGAGTGCGGTGCATTTGGCAGCGGAAGTAACCGTCGTGGATCAAGATGCGGTGACCATCCATCTTAAACGAGCCAAGAGGAGAGGGCAGAACAGATGCGGTTTGCTGGCGAGACATTGAACGAGTGCGATAACCATAGTAAGCATGGTCGGCCGCATCAGCATCGCTGGTGGTTAGCAAAGAGCCACAGCCTTCGCAGTGGTTGCCGTTGGCAGTGTTGTTCGTCGCACCACAAGCAGGACAGCGAATCTGAATGCCATAAGCACCAGCGCTGTACAGGCGGCTGAGCGATTCTTCCTGCTCCGCAGTGAGAGCCGCGCCCGACGGTTCGTCGACGGGCGGTTCAAGCAAGAAGGGCACCAGCTCGTCGTATTCCACCTGAGCAATGGCACCACTCAGCAGCAGCTCGTTCAACTGTTGCAGCTGCTCGCGGTTTTCTTGCGATACGTCGTCTGGGATATCAACGATGTGCACCTGGCCGTTGGGAGTGTTCATCGTGCTCACTTGAGCAAGGCCTCCCAACAGAGAAGCACTCACACTCGCGGCGTGCAGAAGAGCCTGCTCCTTTCGGCGCTCAGCCTCTTCACGTTCTCGGGCCATACGGAGCTCAAGCTCGCGGGCTTCAGCAATAGCACGAAGTTCAGCCTGGCGCTCATGCTCCACTGCCGCCGTCGCTTCCGCAGCAGCGGCTTCAGCTTCACGAACAGCAATGGCAGCTTCCTGAGCGAGCTTAATTGCCTCTTCTTCCGCACGTCGAGCTTCTTCTTCCATAGCTCGTCGATCATCTTCCGCAGCGGCACGAGCCATACTCTCGCGTCTGGCCGCCTCAGCCGCGAAACGAGCAGCTTCTTCACGTCGCTTCGCTTCTTCGGCTTGGCGTTGTGCTTCAGCAGCACGAGCAGCTGCTAGTGCGATCATTTCTTGCTTCTTAGCCTTGAACGCAAAGCGAGCCTTGTGACCACGGAAAAGGGCCTGCATGACAACAGCGGCGCTACGCTGCTTCTTGAAGTCACGGCGAAGCGTCACACCACGCCACCACTGCTGAATACGAACGACCGAGTCACGACGGAATTGAATCTTGCGCAGCAATCGTTTGAAGATATTTTGCGTCATGACCTTTGCCAGGCCCACACGCCAACGGCGACGAGCCAGCCACAGCTTCATTCGAGACACGATGCGAGGACCATCCACAGCCCAGTTAATCTTAAGAATCGAATCTAGCAGAGCAATCTTGCCAGCTTTAAAGAAAAGCTTCGTGATACCAAGCTTGTAGGCATCCATCGGGACCTGGAAAGCCCACAAAATTGCCGTGATCAAAGTAGGATCACTCTGGTTCGCAAATAGGCGTTGCGCATCAGGGGGCATGAACTTCTTGTAGGCTGCAACAAGTTCACTGTAGCTCACACGCGTGGGAAGGCCAACCTTCAGCACTTGAGCAGTTTGCATGATACCCTGGCATCGAAGTTGGCCGACCACATAGCGAGGATCGAACATACCAACTCGCATAAGAGCATTCGGCTTGATACAACGGATAAAGTTGCACCGCGTGGCATCCAGCGTGTCCACAAGCTCCTGCATCTGCTTCGAGAATTTGGCAGCCACACTGCGAAGAATCTTCTTCTTGCCTGGGCGAGCATCTTCGGTGTCAGCGTTCTTGAACAAATCCACAGTGAGCTTGTTTACCGAGCCCATGAACAGGTTTGTCATATCCTGAGGAATCGTATCATTGTTCTTGTCAATGAAAGCACCAATCGTGTACGATACAGATCCAGCGAAATGGCGGACGATAAACGTCTGCTGCATATCCTTAGGATGCGGACGAGGGAAGTATGGGTTCTTAGCGTGCTTGCGGTGCAGTGTCGCCAGGAACTTATCATCCGTGGGCTTGGGATTCATCGCTTCAGCGTCCAGAAGGCTCAGAATACCATCCGGCTTCGAAGCGATCAGCTCCACACATTCGCGGTTATCTGGCCACTTAATACGGCCGACGGTGATACCTTCACGCTTGTACAACTCCATTTCGGCAATAAATACTTGCTTGTTGAACGTAGCCTGGAGCACTTCGTTCGTGTAGTTGATCAGCAACTGCTCGTAGTCATTGCGCTGGAAGGATTCAAAGCCGAAAATATCAAGGACACCAATGTACGGCAGCGGGGCAGGGTCCTGACCCAGCGAACTGTTAACCTGAACAATCACCCAGTCGAACAAGCGAGCGTAAAGCGCCTTGGCGATAGCATCACGCGCGTACACAGCGTTCTGCGCGTTGCGGCGCACAGTGAAGGTCTCTTCGCGCGTCACAATCTCGCGTTCCATGATGACCTTGGAGAGTGCCGATTCCTGCACACCAAGCAGCTTCGAAGTCATCGCCAGCGCTTCCTTCGCCGACGGCTTTTCAACGATGGCAGCCTCGCCTTCAGGCGTGTCTTCTTCATCGAAGTCAATGTTGCCCATGTGCAACAGACCGGCAATCACGGAAAAGATCACGTGCTGCAGCTGCGCGTCCATGCCGACACAGGTCAGACCACGGACGACGGCGTCAAAGCATTCGCGATCGTCCGTGTCTTCGGCCACGTAGCAGTTGCTCTGGTTCAGATAGTCAAAGTCCTGCGGCTTGGTGAGCTTGAACTCGGACTTGGCAGCCGCCGAGGCACCAGCCAGCAGCTGGTAGAAGATGTGGAAGTTGCGCTCGCCGTCGACCTGGTACACGAGACGCGACTTCTCAAGCAGATAAGTCTCGACAAAGGCGCCGGCCAGCTTGAACTCGCCCTCGTTGGTGAACTGGAGCTTCATGAACTTGCCGAAACGACTCGAGTTGTGGTTACGCAGGGTCTTGGCGTTACCAAACGCTTCAAGGATCGGGTTCTGCTCAATCAATCGCTGATCGAGCGAGTTGCCGGTCTGCTTGCGCTCGCGCATGAGCGTTTCGATCTGCTCGCCGCGCACCTTCTTGCCGTACAGACCGCGCGTGGTCAGGTGCTTGAGCACGATCTTGGACGACTCGGTCTTACCGGCACCACTCTCGCCACTGATCACGACCGACTGGTTCGTCGGCATGTCCGTACCCGAGTTGTACACCATCTGCTGGTAGGCCATCTCGGCGATCGCGTACGGATGCGGCGCACTGCCGGCATTGTTCACGACCTCACTGATGGCAGGATTGGGCAGATCGCGCAGCGGGTTGACTGCGATCAGCACGTTGGCCATGAACGTGTACGGCTTTTGACCAGTCTGGTCGCCGCCGTCGAGCTTGGAGCGCTCCGCGAGGTTATGCAACACGCCGGCCTCGTGGATGTAGTACAGCGCGGTCATATCGTCAGTCACGCGCGGGTTCTGAGGCAACGCGAGCCCGCGGTCAACCTGCTGCACCTTGCCGGCCTGCGTGCGCACCGTGACTTTAAGCCCGCCGATGGCCATGACCGTGGCCTTGTCCCACACCTGCTCCGTGCCGGGCACCCAGATCGTGGCACCGACCTCGACGGGTAGGATCTCCACGTCGGTCTCCTGCTTGGACATCTGCTTGTGGATGGGCGGGGGCGTGGCCATCCTTGCTTCTCTTCTCGGGCGTGTGGTTGGGCGAATGAGGCAAAGGGGGCTTTCCCTTTGTTGCGCCGCGCTCTCTTCTGCACACTGAAGAACGAAACCCAGGTCGTCCGCTTGAAGTGAAACATCCGGACGATCATTGGCTGAAATCTAGATGCGAGACTGACGATGATTCGTGGAAAAAGACAGGACAAGATCCAGTGATGGGTTTCACCCAATCAGAGCGTAGGGGGAACGACACACCCGCTCTCTCGTGTTCCCCCCCCCTCGTTCCCTCGGTTTTGTGCCATGGCGAACGACGACACGTGGATGAAGAGATCTAATGACAGAGATCTCATGGCGTGGCCATGATAACAGAGAGAGAGAGAGAGGGCTCGTGGGATAAGAGGCTCTGCATTGTGTTGATGGTTAAATACAATCGCGTTCTAAGCGTTTGTTCAGAGAGAAAAGAGGAGAATGGACAAGGACACACGTCCTCATGACGATGCCAGAGCCTTGAGCGCGTCGGTCGTTCGATCACACAGACGTTACTCGGCCGCCGTCGCAAAACGTTCCTGGCGCTTTCTTCGCTTCTCCTCAAACTACTTGGGCAACAATCAGACAGCAAGCACAACGCAAGCGAGCGAGAACAGCACCGGATCAGCGCCTTGCATAGCCAGAGCAGTCTCCGGTTGAGTCAACGTACCGCGTCGCTCGTGTCGAGATTGAAGCGTTTGGCTCGCTCCAAGCGGCGCTTCTCCTCGGCGTTGAGGCCGAAGCGCTCGGCACGCGACTGCTTCTTCTGCTCCATCTAGAGACAATCAGATTACTTCATCAGCCCGCGATGCCACACAGAGAGCGCGGATGACGCACCATTTCCTTGGTCTCAAGACCGAAGCGTTCAGCGCGCTTGAGCTTCTTCTCCTTGAGCTCGTCTATAGAGAGACAATAACGCGTCACTTGCTGCAACTAGGCACTAGCCAACAGCGATTGAATGCTTACCGGCCGTTGGCAGATTGAAGCGCTTTGCGCGTTCTGCCTATAGCACATGATGGATCCATGAGTCAACTGCACCATGGACTGCGAAAGCTTCAACTCCGAGAGCAGCTCGTTACCTTCTTGTCCTCTAGACTGAGCGGGATACCGAACTTGGCAGCGCGCGCCTTGCGCTTCTCTTCCTCTGTCAGTGGCTGGTCCTTAGCGTCTTCAGTTGAGGGATCAGCAGCCGTAGGCACAGAGGCATGTTCATCCGTCTTCTCGACCTTCGGCGCTTCTTTCGCCGGTGGAGGTTTGGACGCCATAAGTGCAGAAGGCGCAGCAGCTGGCTTCTTCACGGGAGACTCGTTCTTCTTCGCAGGAGAGCTGTTTGCAGACGGCTTGTCGTTTTCCTCTTCCTGCTTGGGCGGCGCTAGAGGGTCCAGCTCCTGCGCCTCGCTGCCGAACTCCTCCTCGTCCAGCGCCATCTCCAGGCGCTGGATCAGCTCCGACTTGAGCCCGTTGGAGCTCAGGCCGCGCGACTCGAGCGCCGCGCGCAGCTCGCTCACCTTCATCTTCTTGGGGTTCATGGTCGTCGTCATGCTGCTGGCAATTCGCGCCTTCCACTCGAATCAAATTGGGCAAGGGGGGCGGGAAGGCGACGTTCCGTGCGAATCTGATATGCTTGCGATTGAATGCTGAGTCCAGTACTGGACAACGACCTGGGAAAATGAATACTAGGATCTCAAATACAAGGTTGTGGCGTGTATTAAAAACGACGTACTAACTAGAAAGTATGCATTAATATCGCTTGGGCGCCGTGAAGTCCTTGGTCCACTGCTTCATGTCGATCGGATGCGATTCCTCTGAGGCCGAGGCGTCTTCTTCCCACACCTTGATGGTCTTGTCCGCCTCGCACGTAATGAAGCGTCTGTTGAACACAGCAGAATGAAGTCAGTATCGATGTCAATTGCCTCGCATTAAGGATAAAAAATGACGTACAAGCCAGTCTTGTCAAACGTCGAGGCGTAAATGCCGGCTTCGCTATCGAGCGATCCAGGTTGGGCCTTCGTGACTCCCTCGTGGAAACAGTAGCCAGTATTGTAGTCCCAGAACTTCATGGATCCGTTGTCAGCGGACGAGACCATGACGCCGTCCTGATTCATCGCTACCGAGTTGATAATCGCATTATGGCCCGAGAAGTTGCGCAAGAAATGTCCTTCCTTGGCCTCCCACTTCTTCATGTTGTCCGCAGCACCAGAGACGAACGTATGGTCCTATTGGAACACAACAAGCTGAGTGACCGAAATACCTGAGCAACAATCCGACAGATAGATACGTACCAAAGGTGACAGAGCGAGCGTTCGAACTGCCTTCTTGTGATTTGTCAGTGTTGTCATAACTTTACCAGCAGCCAGATCCCATAGCTACACACGTAAGAACAATGTTAGCGTTTTTCTACAAGCCACAAACACAAGTAGTGTGTTACCTTGACAGTGCTGTCACTGGAGCCTGTGATGATCTGAGGATCAGTAGCTTGGGTTTCCACCGCCCAAACGGTTCCTTGGTGACCCGAGAGACAATGGATTTGGTTCTTCGAACGCATATCCCAAACCTATCAAACACTGTCGCATCAGAACCAGCTTCAAAGCATTGACAACACAGCAACGTATCAACGTACTCTTGCGACAGCATCTCGACCACCCGTCACGAGCACATCCAGCGTCGGATGCAACTTGAGCGAAAACACGCCCGAAAGATGACCGTGGTAGCTCCGGATGACCTTGTTATACTCGAGATCCCAGCCTATAATTCCCAGATATCAACCATTAGCTCCATGCATACGGAACAACAGATTCGACTGCTTGTCAGCACGTACACAGAACTTTTTTGTCTTCGCCTGCCGAGAACAGATACGGATGGCGAGGACTGACTTCGAGGCCGCGAATGGCGTTGATATGACCAGTGAGCGTGAGCTTGAGTTGGCCAGATGCCAAATCCCAGACCTATTAAATACAAGTAAGCATAGAACCTTACACATTTCTGCTTGATCCATGCCACTCACCTTGATGGTTCGGTCGGCAGAGCCAGTGACGAACCAGTCGTTGGTCGGATCCACAGCAACAGTGCGAACCCAGCCAAGATGACCAGCGATCACGCGCTTGAGGTTCCAAGGTGCATGCCACTTTGGCGTCGGCACTTGCGTCGCACGACGACGCACCATTGCGCTGGTTCCAAACTGCGCGGCCATTTCTGTCTGTCGTTTGTACTCTACCACAGCAGACGAAGATGCGCCATTGGCCAGCGACCTGTGGATCATCATGAGTACCTCTTCATGCAGCTAGTGCCACTAACAGCTACGTACTGCTTCTGCTTCTTCAGCTGCACTCCAGCTTCCACCTCCTTGGCCACCTGTGCCACAAGATTGGGCTCCTCAACGCCAATAGCCTTCTCTTCGATCGCAGGAACAGCAGCTACAAGCCAGCGTTCACCCGTTAGAACTGAATTTCGCTATGTAGCAAACACACCGCATCCATTCGCACCTGCTTCTGCTGCAGTTTCACTGGCAGCAAGCGCAGGCTTCTTGTCATCGCTAAGCAGAGATTCTGGCAGGTGCAGGTAGATATCGTTCAGCTTCGTGCCGATGCGCACTTTTTTACTAGACACGCCAAGACACAGGCAGTCAGTCGTGCGACCGCCCCACGCATGCACCACAGTCACGAAGAGCGCGATCGCTCCCTCACCTCGGTGCAAACTCGCGTGTGGCGCTGCGCTTGGTCAGCGCAAACACTTCAGCTGTGCGCAGGACCGAGTTCTGGATCTGCGTCTCAATCGCGTCGCCCGTCATCGCCATTCGCCTTCCAGAGGCTTTAGTTTAGGTTTTTCTAACCATATCTCTCAAGCGTCGAGTTCTTAACAAATATCAGTTATCACAATTACAAGTAAATAAAAGTCTCTGTGTGATATGATAACCTCTCACATTCGATCATAAGAAGCTTCAACCTTCAAGCCTATCATTATCGAAAGAAGGATGGCGAGTGAGGACGAAGAACTCCACGGCGTAGAGGACCCTCTGCTGCCGCTGGACGCAGGCTTCAACACCAAGAAAAGCAAGCGCACCGCCTGGTACCGCAACCGCCGTGTGCTGTTGGTCGGAGCCGGCTGTCTGGGGCTGCTTGGCGTGCTCTACGCTATCACCAATGCACAAGTGCAACGCCTGGCAGCTGCAGCCATTCGAGACACCAAGATGAGCGTGGACGCCATGGACCTGTCGCACCCGAAGAACACCAGCGTCGCGCTGGGAATCGCGCTCACGATCCAGTCAAGCTCGGCGTTTGGTGCGCAAGTGGATCCGACCACGTTCGCCATCTATTATGACGACGAGCGTGTGGGCAGCTTTGCTGCTCCCAAGATGGAGATCCAGCACGGAACCAACCGCCCTGTGTTCCCAAACTCTACGCTCACTATTGAGAACCGCACGACGTGGGACGCGTTTGCTCACGAGATGATCACGCGAGAGCAAGTGGCGTACGTGGTCAAGGCGTCTTTGAGCATCCACGTGCGTTTGCTGGGCGGACTGCTGCGCTTCCATGCGACAGATATCCTTCTGGAAAAGACGCTGACATTCAAAGGAATGGATGGGCTGCGTCAGATGCAGATCGGTACGATTGATTTGTCGCATTCCACGCAGGAACAAGTGGTCGCGAGTATCAAGGCGTGCGTGAAGAATCCATCACTTACTACCATTCGCCCCGTGGGGCGGCTCTGCATGCAAGCATACTATGAGACTGTGGCAACGAATACGCTTGTAGTGCATCTCGAGACGGAGGATATGGCAGGCATCGCAGTTGGATCCAACGAACGATCGCATCCGTATTGTGCAGCACTGAACTCTTCGGGTGGCATGGAGTATGGCTACAATTTACTGGAATTCAAGGGCAACATGCTGGCAACATGGCCAAATGCCATCAGTGAACTCATATCTAGGTATTTGAGCGGCAGACCAGCTCCGTTGATGGTGGCTTCGTGTGAACCGAATGCTACGAGTATTGACATTTACAACGGTGCAATGCGGAATCTGGTCATTCCGACTGTTTTGCCGCCGCAGAAAGAGCCCGTGATTGGAAACATGTTTATTGACAGCATCACTTTGGATGCACCGGACCCGGCGCTAGAAAATGATCAAATCACCTTGGGCACAGTGGTTGCTGTTGAAGCTGCAAGTCCGTTGGGTCCGAACTCTGTCTTGACGGTCATCGATGTTCAACTGAACGTCAATTTATCTGCTCACAGCCAAGGCATGAACGTGTTTTTGGGCGAGCTTCTAACAACGAACGTCGATATCATATCAGGAACACTCGTAGAGACTAGCAATATCACTGTGAACTGCAGCACTCGGCTAATGTTTGCTGACCAAGGTCGAGCATTCGGCCAGTTTGTTCGTGATTCAGTTCAGCAAGATCAGATCGAGCTTCGACTTCAAGGATACGCCAACGTGATCGCTCTTGGAGCACTGCGTACGTTTTACTGAATTCACTCGGACTCATTATCGTGTCTGACGTATTTTTTTATATGAGTTTAGACAAGATTCGACTCGGGCGCCTGCCAATTAACCAGTCATCTATTCTTCGGGGTATGCAAAATTTTAACAATGTCACGATTGAAAACTTCCTTCTGCCTGGAGATGGGAACATATCGACGCATGGAGAACGTATGGAAACGAAAATCTCGATTTGGAACCCGTCCTTATTTGCTGTATCGATTGGCAAACTCGACATGCAGCTAAGCCTGGGTGACCAGATTGCCGAAGTGTTCGGACAGCTTCATGGTTTGATGAATTTGGCTCCTGGTCAGAATTATCTCGAAATTGACGGTCAGATTGAGCCCAAGCTTGATGCACACGGTCAAGCGAGTAAATCTATTGCGGAGTTTTTCTCGAAATATATACGTGGCACAGACTCAAAAATTGCGGTGACCATAATAGGTTTCCAATATGCCAATTGTGTGTGGCTAACGACAGCATTGCGTAATCTTCGAATCGATACGATTTTTCCAGGTGTTGCCAGTGGATTTGAGTTGTTGTCTGGAATTGATATGCATCAACTCGACGTTGTGCTGGAAGAAAAACCAATCGATCAGCGTCTGTTTGGCGAATCCAATACGAAAATGCTGGTTCGAACGGATCTAAAAGCAAATGTGAAAATGCCTGCATCTATTCAAATTCCATTGAGCATCCCAAATGTCGCGGTCAAGCTCAGTATTGAGAATGAACAGTCTCAGCCAATTGGTTTGCTTCGATCCGAACGTGAGAACTGCACGTATAATCAATCTGCAGGTGGCTCGTTCCGCTTGAACATGAGCCAGTTTTACCCGATCGATTTCTCCAATGATTCAGAACGCAAGGGCATGGCTGGTTTTGTTTCGGATCTACTGAACAGAAATGGAAGCATCGTAATGCGCCTCGCATCAGATCGTGCTGAGTGGGATCAAGGAGCCTTTCCAAATATCCGGACGCGCATGGGAATACTTGCTTTGAGTCATATCCCGATTATTGGAGCGCCATCATTTCCAGCAATGGATTCGTTTAAACACCCACCTGTTAAGATTATGAGTGTCGATATTATCAGCGGGCTGCCAAAGTCGATGGTGCTACTTATGTCATTCGCCATTACGAATCCGTCTGTAGTTCAGACTGCACTGGGAGGCTTGAACCTGGACGTGATGTTTGAAAATGCTCGCATGGGCGTTGCTAAGGTGAAGGATTTTAAGCTGAAGTGCTGTGGTCTGTCGACAATTCTTGCCGGAACATTTGAGTTTGAGCCCGATTTTGCCGATCTCGCGACTTCACAGAAGTTTCTGTCAAATTTCGTCAGCGGCTACTTTACGCACGGGAAGCCTCAACAGGTAATGCGCGTAATTCCAATTCTGGTTTCACTAGGAATTTCTCATTTAGATTTTTATGTTCCGTAGATTGAGATCAAAGGATCAATGCAAAGCACTACGCTGGACATCCTCCAGCCAGCTCTTGCTACGCTGAAAATTTCAACAGATCTCCCAATGCTTTCTCACATTTTCCCCAAGACACCAACGCTCGTGACTTCGTCGCTGTTGTATACGCCGTCGATTTTCCACTTGGACCGTATTCCGACTGCTTTGGAATTACGTAATCCGTTCAGTGAAGCCATCACGGTCACCGGGGTCGACCTGGAGCTGTATCCTTGTCAGTACCAAAGTAGCGGTGAGTTGTTGTTGTTGGGCTGATCGCGTAGCTGATTGCGCACGCTCACACTTTGCTTTGTAGTGAAAGGAGAGCTTGTGTGCACCAAGTACTACTCGGATCCACTTGCTCGCTTCTCGCCAGCGAACTTTGACCCAATCTTTATCCCAGCTCAAACAGACGGTTGTTTCTCTTGCTGCCAGGGCGAGCATTGCGACAAGAAGCACAAGATCTGTCCCAAGGGCTCCGTCGGACAGTGCATGGCAGCGTCTGTGGAGAGCTTCTTCAGTGCCGAAGCGATCGCCACGCTGTTCCACACCGCGACGACGGGGCTTCTGATGCGCGTGGATGGCAAGATTCATACGTCTATCGGTCAGTACGCCACGCAGCTTGCCTACCAGCAGTCTGGTCTGCTCGTGACCATGGCCAAGTGATCAGCAGGTTGCAAAATCAGATTTTCTTTTTGATAAGTTTGATGATTTTGACTCCCATGAAGTCATGTTCTTATGTTGCGCGTATAAAAGAGCCCTTCGTGTTTTTGGCGCCAATTCGTTCTGAGCCCATGACTGAGTGAAGCTGCAAGTGAACCTGTCGCCATCATGACCAAGCAGAGCAAGAGCAGTCGCCAGTCGCTGGCAGCCGCAGTGGAGCGGGATATAGCGGTCGACCGTCCATTGGGCGCTGGAGAGAGTATGAGCGCCAAGAAGAAGCGCCGCCTCGACAAAGAAAAGCAGCAGCTCAAGCTCATGAGCTCGGTACGTCGTGTAGAAATGAATACGAGAGCAGAGCGTGTGCTGATGAGAGATCTCAATGGTGCTTTGCAGTATTTCAGCATGATCGATAAGACAGAACTCACAGTGGAAGTCTCGCCACCCCCGTCGCAGGCCCAGAAGAAGAATCCAGAGGAGAGCGACAAGCAGCAGCTAAAGGACAAGACGTCGAACGAATCAGAGCGAGACCCAGCGCAGCGAACACTTGCGTTTTGAGTGTATAGATGAGTCATTGCTGTCTGTGCGTAAATGGGAATTGTACGTACGGTGAGCGATTGGACACTGGCGTTTTCTCTCGTGCGAGTGATGGGCTTAGGGATCTGGAGAAGATAGTTGCACGAGTCCAACAAGCAGGTCCAATGAGTGAGTGATTGGCAATCACGATTCCGTGGCGTTTGTACGCAGCGACGCAGCCACTCCATGATGGAGGAAGTCACAGGCTCATTTGGGGATTTGTCGTTTGCCGCTTCAAACTTGATGAAAGACTCTCGCTCTGACAAGAAAGAAAGACGCCGCAAGCAATTGAATGCCGCCCAACGACGACATCGAAACAAGGTGAAGGAGGAAGATCGACTGATCGGCGAACGTATTGCGACTGTCTACAATCAACTGCAGGTGCTGGCTCAGAGTCCTGAAGAAGAATGTACTGCGCTCGTGATCTTCGCATCGGACGAAGAATTGAGTGCCACTATTGCGCAAAAGGAGGAGGCCATTCGCCAACTGCACAGTGAAAACCAGCGTCTCGCGCACCAATTGCGATCTGCGCCATCCATCGGGATGTTTGCTTCAACGTTGGCTTCGCCCATGAGCACCTTGAGTCTCAATGAACCAATACGTGAGATGCCCATCGACTTGGACCTCACGACATCTCAAGATCTTGCAACTCAAGCAATCCAGGAACTCGTGGCATTTGGTCTAAATCGTGACGTGTCGACCGAGTTCGTCTACAGTCGCGGCTGGAAGATTCAGGTCTGGCCTAGTAACGCCTGCATGTACGCGATGGGCGTTCAGTCGTGCGATCTGAACGTCGAGCAAGTGGTGAATACCACGTGGGGATTGCTTACCTCGTCTTCGCTTGAAACGTTCAAGCGCATCTTTCCAGCAATCGGCTTTGTTCGCGTAGGAAGTCCTTTCTGAATCGCAGTGCGGCGTGGACTTACAGTATGTTGACGTATGTTGTAGGTAGCGCAACGCCTGACAGATGATCTCGTTATCATCCAGCGTCTGGATTCGGTTCCATCGGACATTCGCCCTCGTGAGTTCATCTCTCTCGCTTTTCGCCAGCGCATCGAGCAATCGCATATCATTGGACTCAAGACCTTGCCATCTATGGTGCTGCAGCAAGATGTGGATCCGCAATGCGTCCGTGGAGAAGAGCTTCGCGGGTGGATATTCAGCCCCAATTTGAATCAGCTTGAACTGGATTTGCCATGGATTGTGCGCCAAGTGAGTGCCTACGATATCAAGGGTGCTGGTAGCAAGCAGCTCTGGGATGGACTTGCCAACGATGCTATCGCCAATATCCATCGCTGGGAAAACGAAGTGATTAAGTCCATGTAGTCATGGGGTTGCTGTCCTGCATTGTATTTCCAATTGCATAAAACCACAGTCTTGTGCGGTTAAATCCTACTGATTGAATCAAGCAAATTGCTCGTAACTTCATGTCTCTTCTTCGAAATGCTGGTGGAAGAAAATCTGGGTCCAACATCGAATGATATACAACTGGTGATGACTGTTGCACCACTCACCTTCAAGTCCATTACAGTGTCCAGTTGATGACAACGAGCTCAGTTGTAGTGAATTTCCCAAGTCCAAGTCAAGTTCGACTGAAAAGATCGATTTCAAGTGACAAATCTGATCCGATAATGGCTCGAGCACGGCTCGATGACGCCCGAACGTCGTGAGAGGAACCGATTGGCGGTGGCTGACTATCGAGAGCGACAAAACTCCAAACCGATTTCCTGATCCAGCGAACCAAAGAGATCGGGTAATTTATTCAACAATTCTTTGAGTCCATGCATTATCGCTACAATGCCGTTATGAATCCTGTGAACACGGAGCTGAAGCTGCAGGCTTTACATGAGACACGAGAGGCGTTTGATGCAGAGTCGACCAATCCGTCTTAGCTAACTGGGCTATCCACAACACGATCGAGTGGGAGCGCAAGGTCACGCAGAGCTGAGACACTGTTTTCTGCTGAAATGGAAATCTGCTGATTAGTTGACAACAACTGTTGTTTTCTCTACTTCACTGCATTTTGATTGCATGCTGACTTTACCAAACAAGTGACCGATGCAGATTCGCATGCTGTATACATCGCTTTATACCCGTTACAATCCACTTCAAGATTCACGCGAGACTGGCATTTATCGATTCATTCGCCTACGATCTTGGTACATGAGTGGTACACTTTAGGTACTTGTATTGAGGTATAGCGCTCTATTGAGGGTCCAACTGCCGTCGACCAACAGAGTCCATCTAGCGAAGAGCTTCCCAGATCAGCAGCCATGAGTTCGGAGCGCGGCAACGTGAAGAAGAAAGCGCCCAAGCACCAGAACTCGTTCGCATTCAAGCACAACCCAAAGTCCAAGAAGACGGAGCGCATTCTGTCCATGCCCATCAAGGGTCTCTGCGACAAGTGCTACAAGCAGATCGAGTGGCGCAAGAAGTACCGCAAGTACAAGCCGCTGACCAAGCCTGCGACCTGGTACGTTGCCTCGCAGGTGGCAATCAATCATTGTCCTTGATACTGACGTGCCGTGGTGTGTATAGCAACTACTGCCACCAGAAGTCCGTGACTGCAGCCTATCATGTGTCCTGTGATCCATGCGCAAGAGTGAGTCCATAGAATGGCGATTGCTCAATGCACAGCCAGCCAGTCATTGCGCCTTGTACCAGGCTAACATTCACGTGCTGCTTTGATCAGGAGCGAGACATTTGCGCCAAGTGCTGCGAGAACAAGGACGTGATTGCCAGGTGAGTGCAGCCATGCGGTTCTCAATGGATCGCGCTGAGCTCACTCTTGTTGCCGATGCGATTGGATTGCTCGACGCCACACACAGTGAGCAGGAGCTGGCCATGGACCGAGCGCAGCAGGCCAAGGAGTTTGAGTCCACGCTGGAAGGCATGCGTGAACGTGACCGCCGCTCTTATCTGCGCAAGTTGCAGCAGAAGGACCGGCCTGCGGGCGAACAAGGCGAAGACGACGGCCATGAGTCGTACGACGAGGAAGACGACATGGACGACATTTAAATGCATATTCTCCTTTTGTCCAATCAGATCGCGTTTTTTCTTTGCATTTCCACCAATGAGCTCACTTCTTCACGTTGTGAATTTGACACCCTCATGAGCAGCAGCGACTTCTGCGTGATCCAGTTGGACGGATGGACGACCTGGTGGGAGCACACAAAGCGTGGCAGCGTGCAGAACTACGTGTCCATACTGCTGTTCTTCCTCTCGGCCGTGCTGGCTTACCCCATTGCGCGCAGTCTTTTCTTCCTGCTGCGCAAATTCTCGCCCAAGAAGTGGAAGTACGTCTATCTGTCTGTCTCGCTTGCTTAGCGGGCTCTCTGACGCTGTTCATGGCGTCTACAGGTGGCCGGATGAAGCGCCAGCGCTCATGATGTGGCAGACATCGCTGCTATGCCGCGCAGGACTATTCTGGATCTCGCTCGTGGTCTCTCGCCTCTCCACGTTCCTCTGTCAGTGGCCTTCGTGGCTCTTTGGCATCGCTTTCATCATCTGGATGGACGCTGTGGGCAACGTATTGCGAGAGGTACAGCAGCTTGTCATGACCTCAATGCTGCTGATCTGACTGGCGCTGTGGGCTGCAGGTGATCGTGCGCAAAGGCACAGTCGGGTACTCGGAAGATGAGATTCCCGGACGCAAGACGCTGTTGTACGAAGGAACCACAGTGCGTAGTCTCTGCTGTCTGCATATGGGCAGACACTCACTATTGCTTAACCACTCTCTCTATTGGATTCTAGCTAGCCAAGATCCTGCTGTTAGTGCTGATCGTGTACACGTATTACGTGGCGTCCGTCATCGCAGACGACGATTTCTTCCGCCTCGTGTTCACGACGGGCTTCTTCGTAGCCATCGCAGTGGCTGTGCTGCCTCTGGTAGGTCTCTCATGTGGTCAATTGACTCTGCGGTGGCTTATTTGCTGCATCTGTTTAGCTCCAGAACGTCATGGGCGCACATTACATGTTCCTCACCAGTATGTTGCATCTTGAAACACGAATCCTCGTGCAGAGCGGCGCACCCAAAGGCGCGATCTGCGATGCGCCGCTGGGCTTCATCGTGCTTTCCACTGAGGACGACACCAAGACGTACATTCCTGCCAGTGAGACCGTCACAGGCACCACATCGGTGTTTTACGACCATTTGTGGCCGCTGCGTCTCGCGATCCGCCTGCCGCCACGCCTCTCGCCGTCTCAAGTGCGGGTGTTTCTACAGGAGCTGGATCAGCTGCTGATCTGGGACTCGACGTTCGCTGGGAGTGAGTTAGGACTCACGACTGCGATCTCCACGCGAGCACGCGCGGCCACAGCAATGGAGAGCGCCAAGATGCTTTTCCAACTGAATCTGCAGGAGGAAAACCAGATCATTGAGCGAGCACGAGGGAATGACAGCATGCTGGCTGTACAGCCCAGCGAGCGTTGGGTTATCCACTTCCGGACGCTTATACGAGAGCGAAACAAGGACAGCTTTCGCCAAGTCCGAGCCACGGTGCGTGCACAATACAAAGCCACAGGTGCAAAATGCCAACTTACGCATTTACGTTTGCAGTACATCGAGGCGATTACAAAACTGATCGAGAAGCGAGGACTCGGCTTTAACGGCGCACCGCAAGTGACTGATCGGGCTTGAGCGGAGCCATAGGGATCATGGACTTGGAGGACGATCTGTGTTGGCTTTTTGCTGCTCTTGTGCGTCGTCCAGGCGAACACTCACTTCGATAGTCGAGATGTAGAGTGACAGATCGCCATCGTCCGGCAGCACTTCCAGCAACTCTTCGGGCCCAAGTGTTGAGCAGACATGATTGAGAATGCTTTCGAGAATGGTGCCCTCAGTCGACGTCTGCTCCTGCTGCTTCTCCTGCAATGATGATCCGCAATCAGTATTACTATCAAGCCAGAAACGCATGAAGCTCAAGAAAGGAATCCGCACCTCCTGGTCCTTATCAGGCATGCTTGATAGTGTTTCTATGAGGAATCGCCACTCTTCCAGCGTCTCGCAAAAGCATTTGCCGTACGGAAGGAAAAGTTGAATGAAATCCGGTCGAGCTGCTAGCAATCGCAAGCCATCCAGCGTCCTAGTCATAAACTGTGAGATACAATGAACGACCATCATGAGGAATAAGGGGCGATACCTAGACACTCTCGGTAGAGTTAATAGCACAAGCAACGCGGCAAAATCATTTTCGAGGTGCCAAGGGTAACTGTGAGCACCGGCTTCAGGTAGCTCGAATACAGTAATAATACTTTGCGGTGGGATGAGAGTCTTCTCTTGAAGCAGTAGCAGAGCATATTTGTAAAGGAATTGCAACACATGCGCCAATTGACTGCTTGCGTCATCGTCTGCTGGAAGGCACCGCATTGTGAGGTATTCTTGCACCCAGTCCGGTAAAGTCGCCTGGTTCACAAACACGTTCGCAGCGTTGACATCCTGCAACAAATCCATCAACGGCTTTACAATCGCTTCATCGAGTTCTTCCAGCAATTTGTTCTTGGGAAGCGCAGTGCTGAGTCCGACACACAGCCGAAGAAGCTCCATCGCGACCGTCGCTTTTACAAGCCGTAGATCGTCTTCGTCTTCCAGGATTTCTTCTTTCTCCATCAGAATTTCCAGTGACGGACACGCCTGCAGGATGAAGATCAGCACTCGAATGACGAACACCTGCTTTGGATCAAACGGCGTCGACTCCCAACCCAGATGCTGGGCCTCAGTAGACGAGATTGCCATGACCTGAGCGATGCGTGTCATGGAAGGCTCAGCGGCAGCGCCAACTAGACTCAAACAGAACAAGAGCGTAGACGCTAATCCTTCCTGTCGCCGAATCGCGTTGTGAAAAATCTGCTGAATAATCTTCAAGAAGACAAGGGCGTCAATGTCTAGAAGCGCTTGCGACAACGAAGATGCGAGAAATCGCTGCTTCTTATTGTCATCAGAGGCCCCATCAGTTGATTCTTGAAACTGGACCAGCAGATCCGAATTTGTGACGCATAGATTCACGAGCTCATCCAAGTGGTTTGTCAGCATATCCTCCACGCTCTTGCACATTGATTCATACGAGCTGAGCGCAACAAGCTGCGATGAAGACGACGAGGCTTCCTTATAGGTCTCCCAGTCGTCTTCGGAGAAAGACATTGCACGCAAAATGAGCACGAGTCGAGCCACCTTGGCTCGCACGCTGTCTTCCGAGTTGATGAGCTCATTCAAAGCGAATTCCACGTCTTCAAGAGTCCAGACGAGTGAAGAATCGATCACGAGTCGAGCGAGCTGCTCGGGGGCGTACTTTCCATAATACAACAGCACAGTGCGAGTAAATGTTTCTTCTTCTTCATCGTCTGTCGAAGCGTTGCCTCGGCCCTTGAGTCCTAAGACTGGGCGAGACTCAGCCGATGGGAACACAAACGCCTCCAGATATTTGCCTGTGGCCTTGACGACTTCTTCCTGGTTGTCGTCCTCAATGATTTGCTGTAAACGCAGCATCACCTCTCTCGATGCGACATTCGAAGCCACAAACAGCAGCACTGCGCGCGACAAATTGCGATGAGGCTTGGAGATAAAGATGCCAGCTAAGTCAGCAGCGCATTCTTTGGCCAGCGATTCGTACAGCTTTGTCTCGAGTTCGAGCGCGAGCAGCTCTTTCTTGTCGCCCATGCCTTTGCGAGTCGTTGGATCATCCTCATGTTGCTGAAGTAATCCCTTGCCAACGTCTGCTCGGTAACGATACAACGAGAACAGGCTCAAGAGCAGATCAATCTCGTGTGGTTCCATGCCTTCGTCCGAGAGAACGCCCTGCCGGACGTACGAAAAGATCAACGACGGCGGACTCTGCTGGAAGATCATGACACTGGGATCCAGGATCTGCTGCTGCTCCAATTGATGCGTACGTCGCAGTTCAAACTCAGCTTCGGGCAGCCGTTCCGGCGCAATCAAACTCCCCATTCGAATGAAGTAATCTTTCGGCTGCGGGCGGAATTCGTCGGCTTCGCTGCCGCGATCTGGCAGCAGGATCACGTACGAATCCAAAGCGGCCAACTGCGCAGCAGGGAACGGGATCGGCTGCGTGCAGATCAGTTGGGGCTGCGATGGCTGCGGAATCAATGCCGTGTTCAGCACTCGACTAGCAGCAACGTAGTGGCACGGACTCCAAATCGACCACACCTGCACTCCTGTGAGCGTGGCCACAAACAGGAATGAGCTGTTGGCGGTGATGCAGGACACAGGCGAAGTGAAGCTGTACTGCATCATCACGCGGCCGGATTCCGCAGTGTCTTCCTCGTCTTCTTCTCCAATCAGTCCGGAGCCAACAGGCTCCGATAACGTCCTTGATCCGACCTTGATGGGCTTATGCATGCCCCGCGACTTGGTGCGCTCGCCCTTGCCCAGGATCTTCTTGGCCATTTGCTTGCGAGTCGAATCGGCTTCTGTCGATAGAAAATAGTACACGAACGCGTGGCGCTCGGTCGCTACCAGCAGGCGCGTGTAGCTACGTGCCTCCACACAGACGCGGTTGTCGATGGTCTCGGGCAGGAACTTGATCGACTTGACCGAGTGGTTGGGCGGCAGGAACCGCTGGAGCAGCACTGTGATGTCGTTTTCACGCACAAAGTACGACATGGCCTGGTTCATGCGCACATCCTGGCTCTTGACAAGCCCCGCAAGGTTCCAGGCTTCCTGCTGCGCGTCGTTACGGCCCCAGACCACGGGCACAGGCTCCTGCTCCGGCTCGTTAAACATGCCGCGGTCCGGCTGCTCCAGCGCGACCTTGTTGTACACGGGGCAGGACACAGGCACTTCGATGAACAACTCATCCATGCTGCGCTTGTTGCGGATCGAGATGCAGTCCTCGGCGTCGTTCGGCACTGATCGGTGGCCGTTCGATGACGAGGAAGAGGAAGCGAGCGCCCCGAGACGCAGCGGGGTCTTGGGCGACACGCTTTCGTTCTTGCTGGACGCCGTTGCTGAGTCCTCGTTGCCTTCGCTGGTGTGGCGCACGTGAATCTCCATCACGCGCACTTCGGTCTGCGAGGCGTAGGCCAAGTACACGCCGTGGATCGCGACGTGCTCGACCTGGCGGAACGCGTGCTGCTGCGACATATCAACCGTGAGTTCCATGACGTGCTCGAAGAAGCCGCGACTGCACTGCCAGATGTTGATCACAGTGCCCATGGCCACGACCACGCGGCCCGTGAAGCTGCATACGGCTACGCAGTCTGCCTTCCGTTGCGACGACGGGCTCTCAAGCACGCCCAGCGGAAGTGTGTAGCCGCGCACCATCTTGCGCGCGCGCCAGTCGTGGTAGACGCACAAAAAGGTCTCGCTCTCGGACGCATCTTGGTCCACAGCGTCGCTCTCGAGCGTCACGAACGAGTCGGAGAAGCTGGTGTAATGCAACGCGTAGATGTGGCGGTGGATGCTCGAGAACTCGTGCAGCAGCGCAGCGCAGGACGCCGCGTACACGCGGATCACGCCCTCGGTGGTGCTGGCCACGGCGAAGGTGCCGTCCGACGTGGTGCGCGAGGCGCTCGTGAGGCAGTCGGCCGCATGCGCCGGCGACAGCGCCAGAGACCGCACGAAGACCGACTCCATCCGCTTTTAGTTATGGTCTGTGGATCTGAGAATCTGCGTACTTTACGTAGCGTGTCACAGTACTTGACCAAAAAAAACTATACTACAAGCATACAGTTGTACGCATAGTGGCTATACGACGGTTCATCAAGGTGAAGCCATCTGAGATCCTGATGAATGGACTGCTGCTGCTGGTGAATGAGATCGGTCTGCCCGTGCTTGTACGTGAGTACGGAGAAGTGCGCACGCCTCCAAGCGCTGTTGTGGGTATCGTGAGCGCGGTGTACCACGCGTCCAGGAAACCTGTGTACGATTCGGAGGTACAAGCGCTCCGTACTGCCCACCGCACATTGGTCTATCGACTGATGGCGAACGAGTTCCTGCTCGTGTACGTCTTTGAGCTTGGGAACAAGTCAATGAAGCCTGCGTCTCATAATCAGATGGAGATGGCTAGAGAGATGCTGCTAACAGTGTACACTGCGCTGCGGCTGACCATCGGATCGACACATTTGCTGCAAATGGAGACAGCCAAGCTGCGCATGGTACTGACCAGGCACATGGACATGGTGGATGATAGCGTACGACGATTCAGAAGTGACGCCAGTCTGCTTCTCGGTCGTCCATTGTATCGAAAGAGTGCTTGGATCAATTCAAAGAGCGTGCGAACGGCTGTAGACGCATGCGAGATCGTTCTCTGGGTTGAAAAGGGCGTGATCGTGCTGGAGTACAATGCATCACGAAAGCCACCGCGACTGAGTTCATTGGATCTCGTCCTGCTGATTCGCTCCTGCCGCCGAATGGAAGCGAAAGGCGTCAAACATGCAGCTCTGAGCGTTTACAGCCAAGAAGACGAGCGCATGCAGGTGTTCATGCAAGTCTACGAGAGTGGCGTGGCATGCATTGCGATCTTCACTGACCAATCGAAGAACGAAAAGGAGATTCAAGCCATGGTAAGTGCCTGCTGTCGCGATTTCAGTATTGGATCTGTTCACTTATAGGCGAATGTATAAGCTAGATCCGTTGGTTCCTGTTAGAAAACCCTCAAGCGACGGCTTTGCGAGCGACTTTGCCAGCCCAATGCCCCGAACACTACTACAGAAGTCGCTTCCAAGTACATTCCTCTGGTATTGTAAGCTGGTTTTTTGCCTGCTGGTTATTGTTTATTGACTTGGCTCTGTGCAGCTGCTTGGTCTCTCGTGCTGATCGATTGACGTCGCCATCCAGCCGAACAATGCCATACATCAATCCTTCGTGGCGAGATGCGCTACAGACAGTGTTACGAGCCCAGGGCACTGCATTCGACCTAGAGAACGACCTCAACGAGCTGTTTCTCTGGCAGGTGCTGCACGAATTCGTCGGCTCTCGCTTCGGCCCAAGCGGATCGTCCATTGACTTCAAGCGGGAGGACGAAGTGTTCAGTCTGCTGCACCACAGACGCGGACCTCTCCAGTTCTTCGTGCTTTGCGCTGGCCCTATCGATCTCCGGGCCGTGGTCGCTGTGGGCAACGCTCTGAGCTCCTACTTCCTCATGAACGCGTAGAGAAATTTGTCAAGCGACATTCAGATATATTAGAAACCCACAACAGGAGTTAAACAAAAAGGCCTCCACTGGCGTCTAGTTCTTGACCTGGTTCTTCATCTCGGCACCGGACTCGTAGGCCAGGATGTTGTCCATCGTGGTGTGCGCAATGTTGTCCAGTGCCTCCTTGGTGAAGTAGGCCTGGTGGCCCGTGATGATCACGTTCGGGAACGTAAACAGTCGAGCCATGTTATCATCAGCGATGACTGCACCGGAGCGGTCTTCGTAGAAGTAATCGCCTTCGCCCTCGAACACATCGAGACCCACAGCGCCGATCTTCTTGGCCTTTAGCGCGCGCACGAGCGCGGGTGTGTCGATGAGACCACCGCGACTGGTATTGATAATCATGACGTCCTGCTTCATCTTGGCGATGCTCTCTTCGTTCACGACGTGTTTGGTGGACGGGAAAAGCGGGCAGTGCAGAGAGATGATGTCGCATCGTTCCCAGATTTCGTCGAGCGAGACGTACTTGACGCCGTAGCTCAGAGCTTCAGGGTTCTCCATCACATCGTAACCCAACACCGTGGCACCAAATCCACTGCAGATGCGAGCAAACAGCGCGCCGATCTTGCCCGTGCCCACAACGCCGATGGTCTTGCCGTTCACATCAAAGCCCAGCAGACCGTCCAGACGGAAGTTGAGCTCGCGTGTGCGGTTGAATGAGCGATGGATCTTGCGGTTGAGCGTCATCATAAGCGCGGCGGCGTGCTCAGCCACAGCGTATGGCGAGTAGGCTGGCACACGCTGCACCGGCACCTGCAGCTCCTTAGCCACGTCCAGATCGACCATGTCGAAGCCAGCGCAGCGCAAGAACAGAGCGCGCATGCCAATCGAGTGCAGCTACACAAACAGACACAGCCTTGTTAGAGAAACGACGCGGTCATTGCAATCGCAATCAAAGCAGGAAGAAGCTCACCTTGCGCAACACAGCGCCATCAGCCGAATCGTTGACGAACATCACGACCCCTTCGCATCCATGCGCCAGTTGGGCCGTGTGAATGCTCAGTCGGTTCTGGAAGAAGCTATTAAAGACATTTTAATCAGTATGTGGCACGGTTTAACACTCGGCAGAAGATGCCACGTACACAAGTTCGTGCTTGCCAGCGACGCCCATCTTCTCGGCCACGTCCTTCATGGACTCAATGTCGTAGGCGTGAGCGGAGAAAAACGCGATCTTCATGGTGATAGCTGGAGAGGAGGAAGAGGAGAAGAAGCGTCGGGCGACCGGAGGCGGTTGAGGACGTTGCTGCTTGGAGAGAAATTGGAAAGTGAGGCGCTGGGTGCTTCGTGCGCCACGAGCGCAGCAGCAGGAGGAGATTCGTAACGCCAGCATCCATCCACGTACCAAGACAGTAATCGGTCGGCCCGTTGGGTTGGGATGATGGCAGTCTGCGATGATGCGATGGGACCGGACCTCTATTGAGATTGGTGGTCAAACGCGTATCTTTGAAGCTTGTACGTCATGACGGCGAGATTTTAGATTTGTGTCCTAGAACACGGTGAGGCCTGGATGCTGAGCACATTGAATCAGATTAGGGGATTACACCTTGTTTTGGATAGGTCATGCAATACTGTACCTGGTTCTAACGTTAAATGCGGCGCGTGTCTGCGTGACAGCCTACGCTCCAAGCAGCTGGATTCTTTGGTCGATGGCCAAGATGCTGCATGCGTCACTGCGCTGACTGAAGCCGTTTGGGCTCAAAGCCATGCAGCTGATCTGTTCTGCTTGGTTTCTGTGGCTGTACAGCCTAGTTCAGCTTCATAGTCTGAACTCTGATTCCCGACGGATTTTTGTCTCGGTATTAAAAACAAGCAGCCATTCTTATCGTTTCTTACCGCAGTCTGTCGCTGCTGACTCTGCTAGTCGCCTGTTCGTTGCTTGGGGGCTGTGCTTTGTTTCTCTGGATTCAAGTGAATGAATCCACTCGGCCGGAAAGACATGCAGCTACTCACACATTCAGGTGCCACGTCACAAGCGACTGCGGCGCCTTCAGGTCTTGACTTCATTCTTCAGTTCCTGCTTGGTAGCGTATGCGATGATGTTGTCCATGGTCGTGTTGGCGATATTGTCCAGCGCCTCCTTGGTGAAGTAGGCCTGGTGACCCGTGATAATCACGTTCGGGAATGTGAACAAGCGCGCCAGGTTGTCATCAGCAATGATCGCTCCAGAGCGGTCTTCGTAAAAGTACTCGCCCTCGCCCTCGAACACATCGAGACCCACAGCGCCGATCTTCTTGGCCTTCAAAGCGTTGACCAAGGCGATATTGTCAATGAGACCGCCGCGACTGGTGTTGATGATCATGACATCCTGCTTCATCTTGGCGATGCTCTGCTCGTTCACCACGTGCTTCGTAGACGGGAAGAGCGGGCAGTGAAGCGAGATGATGTCCGACCGCTCCCAGATCTCGTCCAGAGTCACGTACTTGACGCCGTAGCTCAACGCTTCAGAGTTCTGCATGACATCATAGGCCAGTACCTGGCAGCCGAATCCACGGCAGATACGCGCAAAGAGAGCGCCGATCTTGCCCGTACCCACGATTCCGATCGTCTTGCCGTTGATGTCAAAGCCCAGCAGACCGTCCAGACGGAAGTTCAGCTCGCGTGTGCGGTTGTATGAACGGTGGATGCGGCGGTTGAGTGACAACATTAAGGCTGCTGCGTGTTCAGCCACAGCGTATGGCGAGTATGCTGGCACACGCACAATCGGGATCTCCAGCTCCTTGGCGGCTTCAAGATCCACCATGTCGAAGCCGGCACAGCGCAGGAACACCACGCGCACTCCGTAGCTGTGAAGCTGAGAACAAGCGCAAAGTCACGTCAGATCGGTGTTGTCACATGAAGCGATCTATTACCTCCCACCTTCTTGAGCGTGGCTGCATCTGCGACATCGTTCACAAAGATCACCACGGCCTCGCATCCGTCAGTCAGCTGCGCCGTGTGCGCACTCAATCGGTGCTGGAAGAAGCTAGAGTGCATCCATGACATCATCACATCCACGACGTCAACATGCATTCATTCATTTCCTCTCCCTCCCCATCTCATCGCTTACACAAACTCATGGTCCTTGAGCACGCCTTTCTTTTCGGCGATTGCTTTGAGCGAGTCCACGTCGTAGGACTGCGCTGAAAAGCACGCGATCTTCATTCTCTTTCGCTTGGGCTCTTGGGCGCAAATCCGCAAATGAGAGTGAGGAACCGTGGTCGAGTGTTGACGCTCGGTTTTGGTTGCGCCACACAAAAACGCGCGCTCGGGGCACTTCAACACGCACTTAATGAACTAAGTGCGCACGCATTTTGCTCGTTTTATGACACGCGTTCTTTTATTCTTTTATTCACGAGAGGTGACAACGTTTGGTCATCACCTAGCGGCTGCGCCATGGAAGCGAGCAGGCCGGACGATGTGCTGCTGCTCTTGCAGCAGCGGCAGCGCTCGCATCCGCCGCTGAGTCGGTTCCCTTCGGCTGCACAGATTTATAACCTGCCGCTGTTCATTGGCGATGCGAACGCTGCACAAGTACAGAGCTGCCAGCAAGGAGAAATGACTGGCATGTGGACGCTGATGAGCTGTGCAATGGTTGCAGGACGCTGCGTTTCTAGAATCCAACGACATCTCCTGTGTCGTATCTCTTGGTACCGGCAAGATCTCTCCTGATGTGCGTACTGATCACTGGTAACCTTGGTCTGTAAAGAGCTCATTTGGAATGTGCATGGACAGACGTGTGAAGTGCTGCTGGTCGACATCCTGGACATGGAAGACAAGCTCATCCTACCGCACGTCCATGAATGCATCACGTTTGTGAAAGATCGCATTCAGCTACAGCAGAAGCCTGTATTGGTGCACTGCGTCTTCGGCCAGTCGCGCAGCGCTGCAATCTGCGTGGCGTACCTCATGGCCACAGCGCAGATGACTTTGATGCAGGCCTATGATGCAGTGCAGCGTGCAAGGCCCTGCATCCACATCAATCCGGGCTTCCTTCGCCAGTTAGAGTTGTTTGAACGCATGCAAGCGGACCCAGACCCGAGTGGGGCCACGCCAGCGCATGCTGTGGTTCGTAGTTTCAGCATACCGGCATTAACTGAAAACGGCCAAGGTACTGATTTGGTTCTTATGCAGTTCCGAACGCTATTGGTGATGGATGAACGAGCACGTAATGGCGGAGCAAATGTAATGGGCATTCCGCAGCCGAGCGGCAAGAACTATCGCTGCCGGAAATGTGGATTTGTTGTGTGTTCCTCCACGAATCAGGTCAGTTCCGACGACGAAGTTCCTACGGAAACAGCGCATAGACTGTGGAGAATGTTACTGCTTTTCCATTAGGTGATGCATCTGAACAGCTACACACTGAGTTACGGCGTTAACGGTAAGCTTTTGCTGCACAAGACATTCGTTTGGTTGTCAAAGCGCTGACGACTGGTCTCTTTTGCATTGCAGCTTTGACATGCAACGCGCTGTTTGTGGAGCCGATGCAATGGATGGATCAGATGCATCCAGGCAGCGCATTCGCGTTTACTCGCGAAGGCAAACTGTCCTGCCCTTCGTGCAACTCTAAAATCGGCTCATGGAACTGGATGGGGCAAAAGTGAGTCGCACAAATCGCCAATCCTGTGGTTATTTCCTGTATTTTACTGACAGTTTGATGGGCTGTTCTTACAAGGTGTCATTGCGGATGCTTCGTATCGCCAGCAATTCAAATAGCTTCAGGTCGCGTGGAGATGCGAGGACGGTAACACAGGAATGTTGTCTCTTATCGGTTGCGACGATGGATTTTATGCGCTCATCGAAATATTACATAAACAAGCTGATGTGAGAAGTCCATGAAATGGTGAAGGCAATACGATTTACCAGATAAAAGGGATACGAAGTTATAAAGCGTTTTTATTACGAGTCTCAAGGTTATGAAACGACTGTTTGTTTCTCATTTCTCTCAGGCCCATGGGGAATGAGCTGAGCACGATCCGATCCGGTGATCCAGTCAGTGACGACATCCGCCTCGTTGCAAGATCAAGTGGGTCTAATGGACGGCAATTGATACACGTGCACTATTAAGATCTCTGTAGTTTCTGCAATATCACTCCCCCAACTCGTAAAGGAGACAGAACGTTGCTTTACTTGGGAGCTGAGCCAATTTACTCGTCTGCTAGAGTCACTGTTAGGTGACGAGCAACTTGAGTCACAGCGAAGACAGACAATGGAGGCTGTCTTTCGAGTATTTGAGAACAAACAACGTGGGTGCAGCGACGCGTGCGAGACACTCGCTGGCCTGGTGCTCGCAGCTGCCCACTTCTCGATTGAATTCAAGGAGCAAGGTAAGCGCAATCCGTTTTTTTCAAGTCAGAAGTGGGAACTGACAGCTAGAGCTTTCAGTTTTCTTCAGCATGTTCAATGTGGCTATGCATCGCAAGGAACAGATGACAGCCGACGAAGCCATCTTGCTCTGTCGGACTGTGGCCATGGCTGCTTCCAAGATGACTTGCTCACTATCAGCAGACACACCATCAACTGTGTACTTTGAGAATCTCGTAAAGGCTCTCTATGGCGAGCTGGAGGTGCTCTCAGTCGCAGAATTCTCTACTGCATGCCAAGCCAGTACAGTGATCACTGCCTTCTTGGCTCAGTGGCCACACCAATGAAAGCCTCAGTTGTTAATAGTGAAGCACTGTATCTCGCTAATCAATTGTCACGGAATGTATACAAGCGGAATGCTGTAGGGCATGCGGTCGTAGTCTTGGTTCACGCCCAAACGCGGATCGCCCCTAATCAAATGCCATCAGCTGCCTATAACCAGCAGACAGAGCAACAACAGCAACGTACTGTCGTGGCGGTAGCTTTGCTTCCTCTTTGCGATACGTGCGGCCTGGAGTTCGCACGGTCGCCAGGGTCGCGTTCTGCGTGCAGTTGCCAGCAGCAAGCTGTGCTGGGCAGCAGTCGTCGATGCAGGGCGTATCGGGCGTCTTGACCGACGTGTGCGCAAAGACCTCCGGTCGGATGTCCAGTCGCGGTGTTAGATCGCCGTCGCGGTAGGCGCAATAGCCGTCTTTGCAGTAACCCTTGCGCGTACAGAAGGAGAAGATGTCGATCTTCTGCTTCATGCTGCAGCCAATCTCTACCAGACACAGCGCCATCTTGCTGCTCACTGCACGTGAGACAGGAATCAACTCAGCAGACGCATGAGACGGAGAGCTCACCTGTAGCATGGGCAGAGGAAGCGTCTCGGGTCGTGGTACTGCTGCGCGCAGTCCATGCGACAGGCCCGGACGCGCTCTGGCAGGCATCCTAGCAGGCTCATTGCACGGGAATGAGGCAGGTCTTCGTGATTACGCGCCAGTCATTGAAGTCCTCCTACCCACGCTCACGACTTTGACGGAGGGCAGTGTCACCTGCAGGCATCCATTATGAGATGGCTACACGTGATGAGGAGATGACACCTACTGTACGCTACCTGAGCTTGCACAGAGAGATGCAGTCCATATACCAGCAGGAGTAGCAGCCAGAGCTTCAGCTGCGCCATTCCAGTATTGCGGATCGAGTGAGTTTCTCAAGCGCCCAATGCGGCTATTTTGAGACACGTCTTGTCATGCGGCTTTATAATTTTGGCCGACTCAGTGGTCCAACTGCCGCATCCAGCAAGAGGATTTTTTGCCAAGATCCGTTGGAAACTGGGGATACTGCAGATCACGTGTGACTCTGTTTCAATTATGTATAGTATAATGAGATGGCATCATCGCAGTCTTCACGTCAGGATATCGCACAAAAATGAAGCGTTTTTGAATCTTACTATTACGAAAATAGACACAACTGGTCCGTTTTTATAATGGTACTGCGAGTGCTCTCTCAAATGCGATAGTCGTCATTGTAATCTTTCAGCCTTGAATATCCAGCGAGGCATCATCAAGGGTTCTGGATTACGGCCGCACAATGCACAGCTTCGACGCTCGCTCTATGTGAGCAGAGCTGACAGGCGCTAGCAGCACGTCGTCACGTCTTCTCTCCACTGCATTCGGGTGAGCAGTTCAGCCATTCAGTCACGCATTTCATCTGCTTGGCATAGCAAACAGCCCAACGGCTCCTCAGGCTTTTTCTCTCTCTGCGAGACGACGCGCTGCCGATTGTTCTCGATCTAAGCCAACGGCCGCAAGCACAGAGACGCATTCTAGCGATGTCAACGATAGTGGAAGCACGAGTCCCGATCCTCGCCGAGGAGATCCCGGTGCTGTCGTTCATGTATCCGTCTGAATGGGAGCGCAACTACGTACGTACTGCTGTGCTGGCCTCGCAAAGCTCCTTCTGTTACTACAGTAGTATTGCTATGGCTAACTGCGTTAATGG